>PVKA01004542.1:0-98164 GCA_004027165.1 Ctenomys sociabilis
GGAAAGATATTCCATGCTCCTGGATAGGAAGAACCAACATCGTGAAGATGGCCATACTCCCAAAATTGCTGTACAGATTTAATGCAATCCCTATCAAACTGCCACCAACATACCTCCCAGATACAGAGAAATCAATCCTAAAATTTATTTGGAACCACAAACGACCTAGAATAGCAAAGGCAATCTTGGCCAATCAAGATAAGGTAGGAGGCATCACAATTCCTGATTTGAAATTATACTACAAAGCCACTGTGATAAAATCAACATGGTATTGGCAAGAAAGCATGTTTTTGAAAAGTCCCTTTGTTCATTGTTGCATGAGTTGGCCCAATCTTGCATGGTTCATTGGGTCAGGCCTGTGTTGGGACTCCTCTCCTAGGCCACAGGCTAGCCCTCCTCCTGAAGCTTCTCTTTGAAGGGATAGGGACCACAGTGAAATGGTCAACAAAGAGGACAGAAGCATCCTATGGTAGTCAGTGCTGTGGAAAAGAAGATCAGCGTGAGAAGTGGCTATGGGTTTCCACAGGACAAGTCTTTCAGATTGGAGTCATGGGACAGGAAGCTGGTGGAGGGAAGAGCTGTCCTGTGTCAGCCAGGAAGAGCATTCCAGGATGGGGACCAATGCCTGCAAAGATCCTGTTTGGTTCAGATGCAGATAGCCTGAGCTGCAGAGGAGGATGTTGTCAGCGCACAGATGAAGAAAGACATGAAGGTGAGCTTGGGCAGGGTGGGGCCATCCAGGTCTTGTCAGTATAGAAATTGGGTTTTATTCAGAAAAGGAGAGGGAGCCAGTGCAAGGGAGGGTGGGGGCAACAGTGATGAGTTCCGCTTTCCCCCACCACCAGGTGGAGTAGAATCCCACGGACCCCCAACAGGAAAGAGGCTGCCACTGTGGCCCCAGCTCCCGGTCATCACCTCAGGCCAGGCAGCTCTCACTGTGTCTCCTCCCCGTGGTATCAACATCTGTAGAGTCAGGGTGATTCAAGCAAACCCTTTCCTTACTTCTTTTATACCAAAAGGTATCTTGAGTGCAGTGAGTGCCTCTCAGCAGCTCTCAGAATTGATCAGATTTCTTTTTCCAAGTTTGACACATGCCAAGAATGACAAAAATGCATCTCTCCTCAATGATTTTTTTTTTTTTTTCATTATTGAACTCCTTTCAGGCCTGAGTGCTGGAGAAGAATAAATAGAAATCCAGACTGTGACTGAATATGCTCAGTTCCACAAAGAAGAAACAAGCCCATGTTCTAGGGAGGTGTTTGCTGGGACCCCTAAAGTAAGACAAATGGCATTGGTCCCATGCATGTACATGGGGTATTTTGCAGGAAGCAGAGGCTGTGGTTTCTTTGCCTACTAGGCGGCTCCTGCCAGTTTCTACCGCATGTCACCAGCTGCCATTCCAGAACTTGGAGTCTTGACAGTGTAGAAGTGCACTGTCCTGGCCTTCTAGTTTCTCCTGTACCTTGGGTATGTGACATGTGTTCTTAGGGATTGCTTCAGCAAGTGGAAGGGGCTAGTGGTATATTGTGGTGGCTGATAGCAGGGGTTTTGTTGATGCTCTATCCTGCCAGATGATGGGATGACCAGGGAAGCAAGCTTCCAAGTTGTTATTCTTCAAAGAGTAGACAGCAAGTGCTGTACCTTTTCAACTTCATTGTGTGGATGTATGTGTGTGTGTGTAGTTTGGGGCTTGGACAGTGGGTATCCCTGGAAAACTTGAGTGTTGGGTTCCAAAGGGTGGTATTCTTTTGTCTTCACTGGTCTAGTGGCTTCTTGTTCCAGTGCATCCCTTTACTGCCACCAGGGTGCCCACACCTGGGCCTGTGGAGCAGGTTTGAATGGGGACTCACATGGTCCTGGTACACGTGGGGATTTCAGCGGAAGGTGGGGATTTAGTCTGTTGTAAAGTAGTGTGGGAAGAGGGGCAATTGTTTCACTAAAGTGTTTTGTGGCATCAGTAAGAATCAGAGAGCCAGGAAAGAAGGGAATTTAAGAAAAAAAAAGCAACACATTTTAAGTGCGAATTTGTGTTTTGCTGAGAAAAATTTTTCTTTCTGATGAGTTTATATTTCCTTTCAGTATACATAGGTGACCGTGATTGCATATAGCAATTTTTTTAAATGGAAAGGAAAGAAACCACATTAATGTAACTGTTGCTTTTTTTTTTTTTTTTTTTTTTTTTTTTTTTTTTTTTTTTTTTTTTTTTTTTTTTTTTTTTTTTTTGTCTGTCCTCAGCACATGTGACTTGAAGAACCTGTGGCCACAGGTTCTTAGGCAGGAATGAGGCACGAAATCACACTGTTTTCTACTGTAAAAGGAGACAGCAAATGAGATGGCTGCACAGCCCTAGATACACTGAAACATCCAGTTCCATGCCTTTACCTATTAATTCACAGGATATGACTTGTATCTGAATCAGTCTGGTAGGAGGAAGGAGGCAGCAAAAGAAAAATAGGAAGCCAGATTTGACCATGAAATAATCAAAATTTAAAAGCCACAGGCTATGAAGTATACAAAGGAGTGATCATTGGCCTGGTGGCGATAGTCCATTTCTTTTATTATTTTGCTTTCCTTGGAGATGTGGTCTCACTGTGTAGTCCAGCCTGGCTTCAAATTGAGGTCATCCTCCTTTCTCAGCCTCCCAAGTGCTGGCCTTACAGGTATGTGCCGTCACGTCTGGCACTGGTCCACTTATTCCAATGATTTTATTTATGGCCAAAAGGTTCTAAGCACCAGACTGTGGAAGTATCTTCCAGAGCCAGTGGTGTCCTCCTTTCAGCTTGGAGTCAGGTGTGCCTGGAAAACTGTCTCATTTTCTTTCTTTCTTCTTTTTTCTTTGTTTTTTGGCAGGGGGAAAGAATCTCACTATGTAATTCAAGCTGGCCTTGAATTCACAATAATATTCCTGCCTTGGCCTCCTGAGTGCCAAGGTTACAGGTGTGCACCACCACAACTTGTTTGCTATTTGGAAAGAGTTAAAATGATTTAAAAGTAGGTTTGATGATTCAGTGAGTGATGAAGTAGAGAAATAGCAACATGATAAAAACACTATAAAAGAGTGCTAAGAAGCTTATAGAAGTACATAGGTATATATTTGCAGTACAAATCCTAAGAAAGACTTTTTTCTGATTTCATAAATGTTCATATTTTTCACCTGTGAAATGAGCTTGCTTTCAAGTACCAAGATTCAGTGCCAAAGTAAACATGACTGTCTTAGGATTTGGGAACTACTGATGTAGCTAACTGTTTTAGTTGGGTTTCTCCAGAAGCCAACCTGGGTCAACTGAGTGAAGGCTCCTTGCTCATGGCTCCATCTGTCATTCATTGGAACCGCATCATGAGTTTTGTAGGCACTGCTGGCCCAGGCTTCTCAGGATGTGGGCCAGCTGTGCCCACCCAGCCAGAAACCAAGCACTCAGGCAGAGAGCCAGAGTATTAATGGTAGAGCATTAACTGCCTCTCCTGAGGTGGTTGTGCCATGCCCAGAAATACACCCAGAACAAGACAGCATCTGCCACCTGAGTCTAAATCGGTGCTGCTCAGGATGAGCTTCTGTGATACTGGACATGTTTTCTGCAGGGAACAGTCACATAGCTTGAAATAGGACTAATATGCTGAAGACCTGAAATTTTAATTTGAATGAATTTTAATGTAAATGACTGCATGTGGTCAGTGTCTACTGTCATGAGCAGTGTAAGTTTAATGGAATGTTTGAAAATGAATTCTATCTCAAATATAGTAGTAAGAGAACTAGAGTGGTATCTAAGGGCATATTATCAGTGCATCCTGATTTTGCCATCTTTATACGTCAGTTGGGTAAGTTTACAGCCTCTCTATATGACAGATAGGTCTATGTGTTCTCAGAAGGAGATAGTGGTGATTTAATAACTATATATAAGAACTCTTTGTTCACTTGTCCTCTTTCTGTCATCAGGAAACAGTGACTGCAGGAGTCTTAATCAGTAAGGAATACAGGACTGTAGGACTGGCCAGGCACTTGACTCTTTAGGTAAATACAGCTGCAAAGGAGTCACTGCAACTATTTATTTGGTTTGATGCTGACTACTAAATGTATTAGTGGGGGATGGTGATTGAAGATGTCAGTCAGGTCACTGGGCTAAGGGCATTCAGAGGCTTATTCACACTTATTTCTGAGAAGTAGCTGCAGTTATCATTACTGAAAATAAGCAGTTGCAAAGTAGAACATAAGTCACAAATATGTGGAACATCTGACTTACCTCATGGCATATTTCTCCCTTTCTTCCGTCAAGGTAGGCATTCATAATCACTAACAGTATTCTTTTTCATGGACCCAAAGATAAAACTTTTGGGTCCTTCTTAACACTGATTGCTAGTTAACCAAGATGAATTTGTTTAATGAGGAAAAATATTTGTCACTTTATAAAAAAAAAAAGACTGGGAGATATATATATATGATATTTAATAGACAATTTATTGTTTCCTAGCTCCTATATCAAATTTTATAGGTCACAGCCAGATCCCTTCATTTGTGTGTATCCATAACTGGTTTTGTGGTAGAGTAGTGCATTCAAGACAGTATGACCTGCAAAGTGTGAATTATTTACTATCTTGCCCTTCACAGAATGAGCTTTTTTGGCCTTTGGCCTCAAACTCTTCTTTTGACTTTGGTGCAAGGAGAAGGTCTCTCCTCTATGTTGGCACAGGGCACAAGATTAGATTGTCCTATGCCATCCTCCCTTGGGCTGGCGGAACTGGCAAGACTTAACACTTATGCAACTTGTGATTAATAATGTGTAATGGGCTTACTCTTTGACCACAGTGGGGACTTTTAAACTGAGAACAGCATCATTAATTATTCATAGAAACCTAGCTTTTTCAGTATGCTGTCATTGTTTGGGGTTTTTGCAAGATGAACAGAGTACAGGACACAGTTATAAGAATGGCCTTGGTTCAAGGGATAACAGCACCAAGGTGCAAGAGGAGCAGATAAATCTGACTACCATGGAGTGAATTAAGAACTGGGGAGAATTTTGCAATTGCCTATCATGTGGGCTTTTACTAAGAAGATAGAAAATAAGTAAAAGACCCATAGATACCATAGACCTTAACCTTATGAAATATTTAAGACTCATCTCTAAATATTTTTAGCCACGGGATTTTAGTTTTATTTAAAAAAAACACTCAATATGACTTTACCATTAGTGGAAAGAAAATATGAAATAAGGCTTTTTTTTTTTTTTTTTTTGCTTTTGCTTTTTCTGTTTTGTGGCACTAGAGATTGAAGCCAGGGCCTTTGCACTGACTGAACTGTGTCCTCAGTCTGTTTTCAATTTTTATGTAGACACAAGTTCTCACTAAATTATTAGGTTACTCAGTCCCCCTGCATCAATCTGCCAGAGTGCTGGGATTATAGGTGTACAGCCTGGCTGAAATTAAGCTTTTTTTTAAATTAGGAAGTTCACATGGAAAACCCCAAGCCTCCTCTGCTCTGTCATCTTTGCCATGACTTTGGGCAGCACAGCCTCCCATGTGACAGGATGCTACTCTGGGTCCTGCATCCCATAGACTGTGTCTCATACAATAGGTCAGCAGACCTCAAGGCCTGTGGCAGATCGTACATTCGCTTTCCCTCTGAGCATTGTGCCAGCTTAACCACCCTGGACTCTTTTCTGAAGGAGCCCCTTCTTTCTCGGACTTGAGGAGACACAGTAGCTGGATGGGTGTGTTATTGTTGGGACCACTTGCCATGGGGAAATCCAGGTTGGCCTGTGTAGTGTGTTGGTTCTAGGATCAGGCACTCTTGGCTGACTTGCCAGTTGGGTCTCATTGGCTGTTCACCTTGAGCCAGGGATTAGGACTGTTGGGAAGCATGAGGAGTTGAAGAGTTTGGGCTGTGGAGTAAACCTGGATCCCATGCAGGGAGATGTCCTTAGGCAGGTGACATGGAGGTGGCTGTGACCGTGATGGTGCCTCAGGTTGTGATTGCCACACTGCCTCATACTTACATGCAGGAACAAGCACTTGAGTGATGACAGTGTGTATTATCACCATCATTTATGTGCCCACCACACTTCAGTGCACCCCATGGAAGCGATTAAGGCTGGGCTATGTGGCCAGTTCCATCTCTTCAAAGGAGTCTCCACTGCCTTCTTAAGGTCAGGTCTGGAAGGCTCAGTCTTAGTGCAAACATCTCTGGTTTCCATGGAGATGTCATTTTTGATTCACATAGGGACTTTCCATAGTTTGGAGAGAATAGCATCTCCTCAGCAAAGGGACACTTGCCAACCTTCAAAAGGGCTATAAACTTGATAAACTGTGGAAAGGCATTCTTGGACCCAAGGCTCCCAACAAACTTGACTCTACTTGTAATTAATTAGAATGCTTCCAGAGCTGTGTATTGTGGCCTCACCATCATATTCCATGGAGAATTTACTGGGCTGTAGCTACAGTTCAGGTAGTGGAGTTGATTCCTCGTTCTCATTGCAAAGGTCACCTCTAGCCAGAGGGCAGCTCACTTTGGACTCCAGGTATCTGTTGGTTTTGTTTTTCACCTCCACTTAGCCTCTGTGTGGGTGTTTGCTCTGCAGAAGCAAGTAGGTAAATAAATACCTTTGATGAAGAGTTCATGAGGATATTTATTCATAAGCCATCACCGAGTCTACATAGCATTTCGTAAGAGAACAAAATGTCACCTCATTTAGTTAGCTGTTCAAAAACTCTGGTATTTTCTGTTCTGGTAGGAAAAGTAAAAGGAGCAGGTTAGGAAAACTAAAGTATGTCAGTGTTAGAAGAAACTGAAATTGTTAAAGAATTTGTGGAGTCGCATTTCATTTGCCTCACATATGGTGTTTAGAGAGATCCCACGCCACTCTGCCTGCTGGGAAGCACTGTGTTCTTAACCTGGGGCTTCGAGGTTTGCCAAACTTAGGGCCCAGGCCTGTGGAACAGGGGATGGAGCTAAATGCACACCATCTTGGTCACCCAGGCAACTCTGAGTTATTAAGTGTTTGATAAACAGTGATTAACCAATAGTACCTTGGGCAGAGGAAACAAGGAAGATACTGCCGAAGAAATGAAGACTATTCTGCATAACCTCTCCTGGCTTTTCTTCTAGTAGTCTGAGCAGCAAGAGATCATAGAGGAAGAAGGAAGCAGCATCCCCATTGGAGCTCTGTGCCTCATCACGGATCTCTCAGTCTGTCTTCTGTCACCAGGAGAACCCAATGGTGGGCTCAGATGATTAAATCTGGGATGGTGCTAGGGCTTGAATTTCATCCCACAAAGAAGATGTGTGGGCAACCTAGCTCCACCTCAGGACATGACTTCACCCATAGGCAAAGATAATTAAAATGAGGCCATTAGGGTTATCATGAACCAGTATAACAGCTATGAGTAAAAAGGGGGGATATTTGGGCATGGGAGAATGCATGGGGAGGTCCCCTTTAGAAGATTAAGGCATTTCCCTGGGTGATGTGCCAAGGGACACCAAAGATGGGCAGCAACTCCTAAGAAGCATACGAGGCATGAAGCAGATCCTCTCCTGTCCTGCAGGGAGGAACCAACATCGCCAACACCTTAGTCTTAGAGGTCTACTTCCAGGACTAGTGCACATATGTCTCTGTTGTCACCTGTTCATGTGACAGTAGCCTTTTTCATATAGGAGCCATTCTGACAAAGGGCAGGGTGTTCTTGCTGCACTGTCCCACTGACCTGTTTAGACCATCCCACAGTGCACGCATGGGGAAGAGTGGGTGGGAAAGCGAAATGACAGATGTGGGGGCCAGGAGCTAGCAGGTCCTGCAGGAGAGGCTGGGGGCCTGTGAACACTGAGATGCCTGTGTTGCTAATGCACACTCAGAAATAGCAAGGCTACCTCCAGATTTCTGTCATCTTGCCATCTAGATTGTTTGTTTGTGGCAAAAATGGTAATAATATAGAAAGAAAGTGCAGTGGACAGGATACCTCCTTGAGGGGGTGACGGTCCCACAGTGTCATCCATGTGCAGACCACACTAACTGTTTACCATGTGGAGCAAGGTGGGTCTTACTGTACACATCTTCAAAGGAATTGAGATTCTGAGGGTAAAATGACATGTGCAAAGGGAACATCAGAGCCAGGGATCAAGTTCAGGGCTTGTAGCTGGCTCTGTGCTGTCCTCATTGAACTGCAGTGTGAGTGCACCAGATCCTGGCTGGTGCTGCCCCATCACTTGGGAAAGTGGTCCACCCGAAGGATGGAATTAATTGGAAATACATCTTTTTTCATGGAACTTCTCCCATGTAGAAGACCACTCCTTCTCAGCAAGGGGACAAACCAACAAGCTAGTTAGGTTGACAGCAATCTTGAGAAGTCACCTCTTGCAGAGGGGATCAAAGGTGCTCGTGATGATTGCTTGGGAGGTTCTTCCTTGAATACTGGTTCCTGGGCCTTCCCTGGGAATATCAGATCAGAATTTCTACAAATGAAGTCAGGAATCTGTATTTCACAGACTTTTGGCAGGTGTGCAGGAATCAAATCTATTCAGGAACTGGATATACATCCTATGGAGTGTGCTCTGGAGAAATTCTAGTCTATTAAAAGGCTTTTTTCTTCTCTTCAAGTCTGTGCTGTGCACCCCAGGAATGTGGTCCTCTGTTCACTTGATATCCCAAAGGCAAATATGATAGTGTCACTCTCAAAAGGACTAGGACCAGAATACACAGTCACTGCCCCTTCATTTATCAACTGGTTTCCCACCAGGGAACCTCATTTAATGGTTTTGTAGAAGTCCCTCAAATTGAAGCAGCTTCCCACTCTCTATGTCCACAGAATACAGCCTCTTTTTTTATTATCTGGCCTTGTTCTTCTGTGGTTAAAGAAATTGAAGCTTTATAAGAGGTGTGGTCACCCGTTCAGTCAACACGAAGGACAGATCTAGATTTAGAGGCTCCCAATGCCAACTGGCATGTTCTTCAGTTGTCATTCTGTGTCTGATCCTGTATGCATCTGGCTGTGATCACTCTAGCCACATCTGCACTGTGAGTGCTTCTTACAGAGTCACCATGATGTGACCAACAAAGCTGTTCTGACCAGGCGCTGGCCCACATGTGGGCATCGTGTCCAACAAGCAAAAACATATCCCACCCTGTATGTGGTGGTTTCTGGGCAGGGTATATGGAGAACAAAGAGCATGGCTTCTCCAGAAGATGCCATATAGCCCCACAGAGCCCCTCATTCTGCACCCTGCAGATGCGTGCAAAAACTCCTGTGTCAGAGTGTTTCATCATTCTGTAACAAGGGGACCTGCAAGAGATAGCATAACAGGATGACAATGAGCACAATTGTTGGGCTTGGAAACCTGAGGTGTGATGCTCAGATCCACCCCTTCATTGCATTGGGTGAAGGCATTGGGCTCTCAGAACCCCTGTGTGCTTATCTCTGATATACATCTGAGCATTTATGAAGGGTAGATGAGATGGCAAGTATCAAGCACACTTCCAAGCTTTACAAAATATTGGTTATTGGAATATTAGTCTGCATGAGCTCAATACTCACACTTAAGGCAGGTGCCAGCTTTGATTTGTGCCTATGAGAACAGCTAAGTACCAATTTCTGTTTGTGAGTCTGATTTTTTTCTGCCAGCCTTTAAATGATTTCATAATGCATTGCCCTATGAAGTAAATTAAGCTGATTAGCTTTCCATTCTCCTAGAGCTGAAAATCCAAGTCAGAAAATATTGGCAATGACAAAGGAGACTGGGCTATGGGCCAGAGCAGGTCCATTAATAAATCACTCTTTACATTTTTCCCAGGCACCATGGGAAGCTGGACGCAGCCACAGGACTTACACACTCTGCCAGTGTTGCAAAACTTCGGCCCTGGGTACTTGTCATGGCAAATTTCAGTTGAGTTTTCCATATTAATCTTTGGATAGATCAGATGTTTAAGATTGCATACAATTATGACAATCATACATTGGAATATAGGGCAATCATTATAAAATTAGGCTATTAAATATTAAATGACATGGGAACATACTTATTATGATTGTTTTAGTGCAATTTGGAGCTATATGTACCAAATATTTCTGTATTTCTGGTGTCAGAGAAAGTTGTTTTTGTTTTCATCTTTGTAGATATTGGAGTTTGAAAAGGAGATGCTTATTCTATCTCATGAATGTGGCTTGGCAAGAGAGGTGACACTTGGGATGGGTCTTGGGATGGTGCAGGAGTTTTAAAAAACAGAAGAGCCTGAGAAATGTGAGTAGCATTTGTAGTGATGAGAAGGGAAGGTCATGGTGTTTTCTGGGCTTGGTGGCAGTTTATGATGGACTAACCCAGTTGTCAGCAGTTGCCAAGGCCATGTTACACAGCAACAGGGAGCAGTATGCTTGACCCACACAATGTGAGTTTGAGATTTGCCTCTATTGGTGTGACCCAGGGTGGGTCAGTTGTCCACTCCCTGCTTCATCTGTAACATGTGCATATTTCTAGCACTTAGAAATGAGGGAAGGTAAGGGATCTTCTGTGAAGTAGTTAGGTGCAGGCAGATGCTTTTGCAAGTGCCAGCAATGGTATTAGTTAGTCTGCTACATCTCATCATATGGCAGTCATCGTGTTGGACCAAATAGAACATGTAGTTTTACTCTTCTGAGATCTGGGAGAAAAAGAGAAACAATGAATGGAAAGGAAGAGTCCACTGAGGACAGTGACTTCATGGGGATTTTTGAAATTGTGCAGAAAAGTGAAGTAGAGACCATTGCCCTTGGAGAGTTGGAACCATATAAGCACAGCTCTGTTGGATTCAGAGTATAAATGACTTTGAGCTGGAACAGCAGGTAGGACTAGGGAGTATTGGGGGAAACACTTTTGGGTGCACTTAGTGAAGTCAGAGATGGTGGGAGAGCCTTATGGGCTAGAGAGTAGATTTCTTACCCATAAAGGAAGAAGGGTAAGGATGGGATTTGCCTGGTGTGTTAGGCTTGGTGGAAATATTGGAGCATAAAAAGTGAAGACTCGGTGTCTCAGTTACTTTTCACTCATTGCTGGGACAAAATACCCAAAACCCAAAATTAAGGAAGGAAAGGTTTATTTAGCTCACAGCTGGTGGAGGTTTCAGCCCATACTTCAGTTCTCAGCCTTGCAGAGAGCAACAGTTCTTGGCAACAGAAAACAGCAAAGCAAAGGAAGGAGACAAAACCGTGGTTTCTTGCAATCCCTTCTCCCTGCCTCCCATGCTGACTGTGAGGACCAGAGCCCCTCTGAGGAAGTGGCACACACAATCCTTCCTTGACTCCCTTTTGTATTCTTTTTGTGCTGAGTCATTCTAGGGTGGGCCCTCCACACCCTAAGGTGCAGGGTTGCTGAGCCAGCCAAGCTTCCAACTTCTCAATTTGACACAGCGTATTAGACAATACAAGGCACATTATCAGGTCTGGGGCCCTAGGATGGAACCGAGGATCGCTGGGAAAGGGGATGGGGCCCAGGGGTGGAACCGGGGATCTGTGGGAAATGTCCCTCTGGCACAGTGGGCCTGGAGCCCTCACTCACCTGCCGACCTGTGCTGTGTCTGGGGCCCCAGGATGGAATCGGGATCACTGGGAAAGGGGATCGCTGGGGAAGGTCCCTGGCACAGCAGGCCTGGAGCTCTCATTCATCAGCCGAGCTGCATATTGTCTGAAGTTGTTGGATTGTATTTCCTATGGGCCTCCACTCATAGCCAGGGGTATTTTGAACTTCTGGTTTTCTACAGCATTGGTGGTAAGCTGAGTTCTCTGAATTTGGAAATAATTATGGAAGATTTCCCTTCTGGGAAGCATTTTCTGGGTTGGAGAGACAAATGACGAGGATGCCTCATCCTTTAATGAGTAGGAAGGACAGTGGACAGTAGTGGGAAGAACAATCAGGAGGGGAGGCTTAACAAAGTGAGTTGTGACGTCTATAAAAAAAGTTTGCTTGCCTTTCACCTTTATTGATATTAATTTTTTTCTATTATATCATGTTTTGAAGCTTAATGACATTGTTACAAATATCTATTTGCCTGGGTGCCTAGTGGAACCACAGTTGTATCTCTGAACAATACTAGCAGTTATCCTGAGTCAGAGGAAACTAGTTATAGCTTTGTGTATGTACATGGCTTGTTCTTGGAATGGGTTTCTAAAAATGTCCACTCTGAGATTAGAATTCAAGTTCAATCAGTCTGTTGAGGAAATGAACGAAGAAACACTGCTAGGGCACTGGGAAGTCTCAGGCAAGGGAGGAAGCCAGCAAAGAATGCAAGAGTACACAGTCACTTCTATGAGCAGTGGGCTCAGCACATTAGAGAACATGACAAGGGGCTGCAGAGAGCCAGTGTTTCCCTCAGCAGGATGAGGATACTGGGCAACACTTCTTCCTGAACTCCTGTGCACCATGGCTGAGGTTGCTTCAGGAAGAATCAGCTCCCCAGAAATCTTGCCTTCTCCATACAGTAGGCTGAGCCTGCCACGTGGCCACAGAAAGCCCTCAGATGAGGAGAAGCTGGTGCCAAGGGGAGGTAGGTGGAGTGCCCACTGCTGCATACCACGTGGAGGGCTGAGGAGTAGAAGTCCTGCTAAGAAACTAATTGCTTTCTCTCCATGAAAAGGAATAAGGCAGGAAGGCTCAGGATCATTCCCCTTACTTAATACCCTAGTACAAACCCGAGCCAGTGCAACAAGACAAGAAAAGGAAATAACTGATGTACAGACTTGGAAAGAAGAAATAAAACTATTTTCAGGTGGTATGATTGTCTATTGAAAAAAATCTCAACGATTGACAAATATATTTCTGGGACTACCAAGGAAACAAGAATACAAAAGACCATTGCTTTCCTGGATAATAGCACCAGACAATTGGAATTCAAAATTAAAAACACAGCACCGTTTATATTTATGCACACAGAAGGAAATAATATAAATCTAACAAAACATCTACAAGATCTATATGAAGCATATTACAAAACTTATGAAAGAAATAGAAACAAAATTAAATAGAGACATATTCCATATGTTTATGAATAGAAAGATTCAGTATTGTTATGATGTCAGTTTTTCCCTACTTGAAGTATTGATTCAATTAAAATCTCAATCAAAATCCCAGCAAGTTATTTTGTGATGCTAGGAAATTGATTTTAAAGATTGGATGCAGACACAGAAGACCCAGGAATAGACTACTCTGTATTGAAAGAACAAGAGCCAGAGGGATAACCGTGACTGACACACTTTCTACAGCAGGCCAGGACAGAGAATACTGACATTAGAAACAACCTAGATGTACTTTGTGTCAGTAAACAAACCGGAAAATTCATACAGTGGAATGTGATCCAGCCATAGGGGAGATGAGCTACTAAGTTGTGGAAAGACGTGAGGGAACCTTTAATGGCTGTTGCTAGAGAGCTAAGCTGATCTGAAAGGGCCACACACTGTATGACTCCAACTATGTGACGTGCTGGGAAGGACAGAACTATGGAAACAGTGAAGTGTTCACCGGCTACCTGCAGTTCCATGGGAAAGGGGAAAGGGAGAGAGAAACAGGTGGATTGTGGAGGAATTCAGGGAGGAGAGAGTATTTTGTGGGCTACTGTACGGGTTGGTATGTGACCTTGTGTCTGTCAGAACCTGTGGGGGGTTCGGTGTGGAGCGTGAGCCCAATGTAAGCTGTGGGCCTTAGTTTATTAACTGTCATATATCTAAGCAGCATGGTTAATCATTCGTTACAAACGGATCAGTGCAAGAGGAACGGACATGGATTTGCGAACACCGTGAGCTCTGCCCAGCTTATTTCAGAACCTAAAACCACTGTAAAATTAAAGTCTAGCAATAAATGAGCAAAATAGAATCAATATCTTGGAATTTTTAAAAATTAATACTTAACGAGTTATTAACTCATAAAATAAATCATAATAGAGACTGGGATTTTCCCATAAGAGAAGAAGAGTCCAGGGTGAAGAGTTTCAGGGTGCTGCCATAGGGTGGATCAGGAGTGTTGCGCTTGGGGTCACACGTGGTGTAGCAGAAGTCCTCGGCACCCCCTGCATCCTGGGTCCGGCAGCCTCTGACATGCAGTGGCTGGAGAAGCGGGGGCTGAGCTGAGCCTGTGCACCTGGCGGGGCTGCAGCATGGTGCACAGCGCTCTGCTCCCACTGCGCCTGCGTGCTCCCTCAGACCCTTCCAGCTGAACACAGATCTTAGCTTGGATCCAGTCAAGTCTCGCACCATTGTTGGTTGGCTTGTGTTCTGCGGCTGGCCTGCAGATCAGCGACAGACAGCTCCTCTGGCAGGTCACAACAAGGTGGTAATTGACCGGGCATCCCCTGGGACATCTGCTTGTGCTCTGCTGGAAGCCAAGCCCTCCCCACGTGGGGATGAAGTTTCACTTTGCGGTGCTTGGAGCATTCTTTATGGGCTGGCAGAAGGCGCTTCACACTTCAGATGGGCCACGGGAGGATGACTTGCTCTCTTCCAGGCACACTGGGAATTTCCAGATGACTGAAGTTCCCGAGGGCTCTCATTTTAACACCACAGATAGCTTCTCCCACATGTGCAATGGTGCCTGGTGAAGGGGTGCCTCCGTCTCCGGAGGTGAGCCGGCATTGTGCTGAACACCATGGGTATGGAACGCCTCCATCACTGCACACACACCTGCTGTTGGATAGGATGGAGAGAGCACGCTGCCTGTCCTGCCAGCCACCCTGTCCATCGCCTCTGAGCATTTCCTCCTTCCTGCTCATCCCCCAGTTCCAGCTATAGATGCCCAGAAACCATTAGACTGCTAGGCCTCGGTCGGCGAATCTGGTGCAGTGCCTACCCTCTGTCTTCTCAGTGGCTCATTGGCTCCTCTGCTTAGCTCGTGGGACCCCAGCCAGCCTGGGCAGCCATCATGCCTCCACAGCCCACAACAATTCAGGAGCACATGGACTGTCCACTTTGTTTCGTGAATTCCTGGGTCCCTCAGAAGTACTAGGTCTGCTTTCCCTTCTGCATCTGGGGAACCATCTCTTGTCCTCTCTCTCTAGCCTGGTCCAAATCTCCAACTTATGTGGCATGTTCTTTGATGACCACTTCCTCAGGGAAGCCCCCTGTGATCACCCCACCAGAACCAATTTCATCCTAGGGAAATGTTCTAATCCCAGGCTGTGCCTAGCACATTCTGTCTCTGTGTGACTCCCAGCCTCACTTCTTTTAGGCACAAGCATCCTGGTGCCAACTTGTGTTCAGGCCCTTGGCAAGCAGTGCCCATGTGGTGAGTGATAGAAACCCTCTTTCCAAAAATAAATTTTTGAAGTCACTTTTCTGACCAGTTCTTTCTCAAACCACCCTCACACAGAGCCAGTGCTCCCACATGAGCTCTGGGGAGGGAAACCTACACCATCATCTCTTTTCTGGTAGCAACTTCTTATCTCTGTGCCTTCAGCCTGCATTTGGCCACATGGGTTGTATGTCCCTTTTTAAAGGGCTTGGGCTATGTGCTAGACACCATTCCTGCCCAGCTTCCATCCCTCAAGCCGGATTGCTTAAGTATCACCCATGCCTGTCAGTGCCTGAGCCCAGATAACTTTGCCTGAGGGCTGGGAGGTTCTGCAGTGTCAGGGAGGACCACAGTGCTGCTCCACAAAGCAGGCAAAAGCTCCCGGGAGGCCAGCACCCTTGCAGCCCACCCCTGAGCAGGGCTGGTGTGCCGGCGCCCATTGGGCAGAATGGCTCTGTGATTTGTGCAGCTTCCTGGCAACTCTTCATGCCCATGGAGTCAATGGTAGCTCAGCCTCAGCTGTGTCGTTTTCCTTCGCCAAATGATGTCTTGTCTCAAATCTCTGACTCCTGCTTCGGAGAACCCATTTCAGATGGACGGCCTACTAGTTAATCTTCACTGCTCCTATTCTAGCTTCGTTGGTTCCTTCATCCCTTGGTGTTTTGGCCCCACAGTTTGCTACTCATGATGCACACGTCCTTAAGTGCTTGGCTGGAACAATGGTCTCATTTTTGGAAATGGTGTGTTCACCTCAGGACCTGATAGGAGAAGGAACAGGCTCTGAGCGCTTGGGCCTGACTGGATGGCCCATGGAGCTGTGGAAGAACGGTGCCCAGAGTTCTTGGCTGTGGCCACACTGTCTTAAGCCAGGGATTACTGAGAATAAACCACTCTGCTATTTATTAGGAATGAATTCATAGCTGGGGAGTTTATAAATGAAAAATGGGAAATACTTTTTTAATGTGAAATTTCATTTTGTCCTGCAGTTGGTTAAAAAAAAAAGTATTTGATTAAAATAGAATTTGGTAGAAGATATCAGTTACCTTGCAAAATTACTTTTTCAGATTTATTTCTGTCTGAATTGGCTCTTGCTTTTCATTCCTTAATTCCCTGGCTCACTCGTCCTCCTTTTTCATATTTTCTTTCCTTTTCTTTCTGACAATCTATTTACCACTATTGTGCTTGCTACTGTATTTGGAAATGGTTAAAGAAATTTTTTTAAAAATGCATATACATATAATTTCACTAGTTCTTAAATCATTTACAAATTTCTAAACAAACAACAAAAAGGGGAGAACAGATCCTGTCTTCCCTTCTGTGCACCGGCCAGACATCAGTAATCAATCCCATATCCTTCTCATCCCTGAGCTTCAGGGAGAGATTGCCAATTGCTGGGCATCAGCATAAAGGGAACAATTGTTGCGAGGTAGTGCAAGTGATTAGATTGTCTAGACCTGCTGGGGCAGATACTTGATGTACTGTCCTTCTCATTTGCCCTTTGTTAGGATGCTGAGGCTGAAACCTCCAGGAGACAGGAGGTTTCTTGGACTCCCTGACTTTGCGGTTGAGTCTGTCAAGAGCATAGATGATTTCCTGTCTGCTTAAGAGCATTCCCAAGAAAGAGGAGGGCCGCAGGCTGGGTTTCCCACTTGTCCTTCACAGGCTCCAATTAGAATGTTAGACCTTTGCCTACAGGTACAGGTGGGGTTCTTGGGCTTTATTTCTTCCTGTGGTTCTTTAGATTAGTGTATGTGTGCAGTACAGCATTTGTTTTGGTAAATTTGTACATGTATGTATCATATTTTGCTCATTTTCTATTTTTTTACCCTCACCTTCTCCTCTCCTTCTTCTGATTCCTTCCCCATTTCAAAAAGTCTGCCTCCCTGTTTCCTATAGTCTCTAGTTTAGTTTATGATTTATGTACATAATTTTAAGTTTCTCATATAAAGCATGCAATATTTAACTTTTCTAGGCTTATTTCACTTGACTTGATGGTACAGGATTAATGCCACCTGCCTTCTTCACAGTCCAGCCTTCATGTCCTTGCCCATCAGCTCTGAATTCTCTGGGGTGTGGCAGTCTTTTGTCCAGGTCTTGGCCTCCATGGAGTCTTTTGGGGTACAGTGAAGGGATGTCTCCACACAGTCGTGCCTTATTGTACCCCTCCGCTGAGACCTCGCCCATTGCTAAGCTGCTACCTCCATCCACAGGTGACTTTGTCCTTTCAGTATTTCCCTCAGCAGACTCACAAGCCTTCTAAAGTCTGAGGAGTAAGAAGTCAAGAGTTCAAATTTGGACCTGGATTATTTCTTTACTTTGTGCTGCACATTCAACAAAGTTTTTTTTTTTTTTTTTTCTTTTCTTTTTGGAGATGCTGTGTCTAAAGTCATTAAGTTGGCTCAGGCTGGAACTGAGCTCATGTTTCTCTTGCCTTGACTTCATAGAGTGCCGAGGTTACAGGTGTGCACTTCCATATCTAGCTCCAAATCGCACTGTCTTTGCTTCTCTGTACAAACCTGCGGTCCTCACTGAGCATCATTGCTAAGTTTCTTCCTAAGGGCCTGTGACCCATGTTTCCACATGGTGTCCTCAGTTCTCGGTGGAGAAGAGTCGTTGTACAAGAATCTCCTGTGTACTCATGGTGGAGCACCGTAATGCCCTTACTCAAACCCAGTTGCCGTTCTGTTGAGAGTTTAGAAATCAGATAACTTCTGTGCCAGCTTCCTGCAAGCTCACAGCAGATTCAGATGCCCAGTTTGGAAGGTAGGTCATCTGCAGGCAGGGAAGCCTGGAGATCTGATGTGAAGGGAGAGACAGCTTAATCACAACAATTGAAAAAATTAGCAGTCTTGGGCCCTCCAGCATTGTGCAACTGATATCTTAGCACTCTAATTTAGTAGGTCCCAAGAATGTTATTAGATTACATCCTAGAATTAACTCGAATTGGTCTGCTCATTATTTTTTCTGCAGACTTTAATTGAATACCTACCATGTGTCATATACCATGCCAAACATTCAGACTACTGAGACATGATCCTTGTCCATCAAGGGTTTGATGATGATGATGATGATGATGATGATTTGTGTTTTAGGGAAGGGTCTACAGGGTGTTGAGGGTCTCACTACTGGATCAGCAGTGATCCACCTGCTTACAGCCTCCCAAGAGCTGGGGTTATAGCTGTGTGCCTCCATGCTCAGTCTCAGTAGCCATTTCAGCGCCCCCTGGGGGTGGGGCCAGCACAGCAGGCAGGCCCAGGGATCAAACCCCTGGCCCCTGAAGGGTTTGTGTCTTAAAAAAATGCTTGAACACAGGAAGGATGAAGAAGTAAGAGTAAAGAACAAGTTTCTTCCCTGCAAAGGAAGTCTTAGCACCTTAGCCAGACTAATAAAAATATACGGCCTGATAAGCTTAGGGAAGGATGACCAATCTCATTGGTCCATGGGAATTAAAATTAAAACCACCATGAGGTACTACTGCACACTCACTAGTGTGGCTCAGATTCAAAGCAGACAGTGTCAAATGTTGACAAGAACATGGAGGAGTTGGGGCTCTGATATCTAGTGGATATGCTTTTGAAGTAGTGCAGCCAGTTCAACACCAATCTAGGGTTTCTTAAAAGAGAAAACATATACTTATTATTTGATTCAGCCAGTCTGCTTATAAGTAGTTAACCAAGAGACATGAAAATATATGATTACAAAAATATGAACATGAGCCAGATGTGGTAGCAGCTACTTATAGACCTACTTGCTCAGGAGATTAAAGCAGTAGAATTTCCATGAGCCTGAGTTCATGGCCAACCTGAGCAGTAGGGCAAGATCCATATATATTTTTAAAGAAACTAAATTCAAAAGAAAGTACACAAATGCATGCATATTGCAGGTTTGTTTCTAGTATTCCTAAACTGGAAAACACCCAGATATCTATGCTCTGCTTAGTGCCTAAGCAAGAAGGGTGTTTCCATGCAATGAAAATAGAGGAATGAACCCCCGAAGCACACAAGGGTCTCAAAAATAGGATGTGGGATAAAAGAATGCAAACACAAAATACAATCTTCATGACTTTCTTTGTATGAAATTCCATTCAATTTTTTTCTTTTTAAAATTTTTGAGCAGGTTTTCACTATGCTGCTCAGACTCATAGTGATCCTTCTGTTTTTAAGCCTCCTAGCACTCAAATCACAGGTGTGTGCTTCCACATCTGGACTCAGTCACCGGCTCATTGATCCTGGGGGCGGGGCCAGTGTGGCACGTGGTGCAGGGGATCGAACCCCGGTCCCTGCGTTTGCCTAAGCAGGCGCTTAGTCTGCGGAGCTATCTCGCTGGCTCTTTGCATGCAATTCTAGAAAATGTAAACCGAGGCATAAGAGCAGATCACATAGGGCTCAGGGGAAGAAAAGGGTCTTAAAGGTGCACTTGGAAACTTCTGGGGTGATGTTGTTGTACACTTTCAATGGCTGTAGTTTGCATAAATTATACCTCACTAAATTTTTCAAAAAACACTCAGAAATATATTTAGCACACAGCATGTGGTCAGCAGACAGTGAACATGCAGAACAGCTAATAGGGGTTTGTGGTGTGATGCAGTGGTAGAGTGCCTGGATAGGGTTTCTGAAGCCCCAGGTTCCCTCCCTAGCACCATACATAAATAAACAAAGAGGAAGGGAGGCAGAGGGGGAGGCAGAGACAAGAGACAGAGAGCAAGGGACAGAGAGAAAGAGAAACAGAGAGAAAATTTAGGAAGCAAGCTATTTTTTAGTATTTCAGTTCTTTTTCTCATAGAAGTAATGTATGCATTGTGCAAACACTTTGCATTATTTACAATGATATTAAAAATAATGCAAATGGATTCTTTGATGAAGGTAACTGAATAAGTGGTTTCAGTTTTCCTGAAATGTCCAAACAGTGGGTGTGAACATATGTGTAGGGACCCCTGTGTTCCAGGCTCTTCCCAACAGGCTCTTGAAGAGGGACTCTGTTCCCATGGGTGGCAGCAAGAGACACATGCTCCCCCAGCAACCCGAGAGGGGCACAGGGCCAACTCCAGTTCTGCTCTTGGGGGCGGTTACACCACGCTTGTGAATAAGGCTCCTCCTGTGGGATGCAGCTGTGTCCTCTCTTCTGTCTGGGCAACCCGAGATCATGGTCAGTCTTCCACCGCTGGCCTGCTGCATTCAGGATGTCTTTTCGGGCCTCGAGGCACAAAGCTGCATGTGGTTCTCATCACCGGATTCCGAGCTCGGCCTTCCTTCACCACAGTTTCTGGGCTGCTCAGAGGCTCCGGGGAGACTTCACCCTCTAGTGCGGTTCTTGTATTAAATTCATTTCTGAGTTCAGAACACTTCATGAGATAGCTCCTGATTAAAATCCAGTAAAGCGAGGCAGAGCCAAGACAATGGGATAAGGAAGATGACACGTTCGAAAATAGCTCATCTTAATTCTTGACGGGTGCACTCTGCATCTGCTGAGATAAACAAGTGCGACTTCCTCTCCTGCAGGAGCTGAGATTCGGCTCTTATTTCTAAGGCTGTGGGGGCCTGGGGGACATTCAGCATCCACTGCCCCGACCTCCGGGGAATCTCAGACCCCTCTTTTTCCAGGGGTTTGGAATCCCATGACAGTCTGGGGAAGAACTGATTTAAATCACAGAACAACACCAAGTATTTGTTTCACTGAAATAGTTATTCACTAGAGTGAATAATCAACCTGGTGGGAGAATAATCTATGCATTTAATAGAGAGTTCTGGATGGTCCTACTGTCCTATTGAATTGTGGTGAGCATAAATGCTATTTTGAGATGCGTGCCGCACTGTAATATGCTTGTAAATTACCCAAATAGTACTGGTGATGAAGTCACGATAATTATTAATGCTATGTGCTGTATGGTTTACATTCATACTGGAAAGAAATGCTATGTTTCAGGTGGAAGATCTGTTTAAAAATGTATTTTATTCATCCAACCTCACTGAACCCCCTAAATCTTATTCATGGACACCTTAGGAGGCTGCAGAGCTCAGATTAGGGACCCCTGGGTTAAGAGCAGATTAGCACCCGGTTGGCATTTCTAGTACAAGGAATCATCTGTCATTTCCTCACCAACAGCATCCATCACCTCCTACATTACAAAAGCTGTGACAAAATATTTCAGGCATAGAAACATGAAGAACGGCATCAGCGTGTCTGTGCAGCCAGCAACCATCTAACACAGCACTCTTCTGTGGCCTCTCACTGAACATCCAGGGCCAACCTCTGTCCACAGTTGGATATTTGTGACCTCTCTACGTAGCTTTATGCTTTTGCCATAGGATTTATGTATCCATAAATACCAGCAATTATCTGCTGTGTGTTTTTAAACCAGAACGGTGTCCGTCTGCAACGAGTATTTCTCCCTGGATGTTGTATGTGCGGTCCCTCTGGAGCTATGAATGGGGCTGCAGCTCCTTTTACTCCAGTGCTACCTAGTATCCTGTCACATGTCTATTCTGTATTTTGTTTAAATGTTTTCCTATTGATGGACACTTGGCCATTTCTAGTTTTTCAACATGACAATGCTCCAGTAGTTATTTTTATGGTGAGTCTTGGTTAGGGGCAATTCTCCACTGGTGGAATGGCTGGTAATAAGTTATGTGCAGCCTTAGTTTTCACAGATTCTACCAAACAACATGGTTATATTGGAAGATTCACTCCATAACCAGATTAGAATTCTAATTATCACAGGTGACCATATGCGGTGACACCTCGACAGCATCTCATGGGCATTATCCTGCTGACTGATTATAGTGAAATAAATTGTGTCCCCCTCCTCAGCTGGTCTTGGTTACCTATTTTCCAAATATTTGTTTTGCCAAATGGTCTGCCTAATTATTTTGGTGGCTGTTCACCCCTGTATTCTTTAATCAGTCATGTCACTTTTTAGTTCAGTTACTGCCACTGCCGGGCCAACTCAGGCACAGATGCCTTTCAATGCAGCCAACTCAGCTGTTCTTCCTGCTACTAGCGCGTCATCAGTTTCTCATGTACCTGGCTTCCAGTTGCATCTTAGTTACTTTTACTGGTTTCTGAGCGAAACACCAGACACTCAAAGTTAATGAAGGAAAGGCTTACTTAGCTCACTCTTTGTAGAGGTTTCAGGCCATAGGCGATTAGCTCCAAAGCATGACAGAGGAGCTTTTCACAAGAGAAACAGTTCATGGTAAGCAGAATGTAGCAGAGCAGACAAGTGACCAGCTGCAAGTGGATAGCAACAATCCTGTTTCTGTCCCTTTCATTGTACCCAGGATACCTGCCATTGGGGGATAGCATTCACACCTTTAATCCTAGCACCCTTAATCCTAACATTGTACCATGAATCAACCACACACTCTAGATCCAGCCACCTCTGAAAAAGTCCCACCATTGACTGCATGAGGCTTTGTGGGGACATCCAGACTCAAGTCATAACACAATGTTACCATTTTATTTAGTGTTTCTTCCAGGGGCCATGAGCAACAATGCTTCAAGGTGAGGCAGGTGATGGATGAGAGATGAGGTGTGTAACTTTAAGGTGGAAGCATGGGACAAGTCTTCCATGTGGCCTGAGATCAGCCACATATTTCTGACCTGGGTACCACACCCAGGCTCTGGACGGCAGCATGCAACCCCTGCCATTGCGCCAGAGGAGAGAAAGGGTAGGGTTGAGGGGGACTCTGGAGGTGGGACCTCCCTAGCATTTTAGAAATCAAACATCAGCAGGCAGAAAGATGCAGGATGCTAATCCAGGGATGGAAGCTGTCTGTGGAGCCCCACAAGGTGGTCCTAACACATTTGCTGCAGGAAAAGGGCACGGAAGAATTGGACAGATAGTGCTGAGTTGATGGGAGTCAGTGTCTCTTTCTGGAGTTTGGCTGAGATCATCTGGTACTCGAAACCAGACCAATGAATGAGAAGATCTTAACCTCTCAACGTGTGGGTGTCTTGACTAGTAACATGGAAAATTCTCAACATCCGAACTGAATGGCTCAACATCTGGGCCTGTGAATATCCCAGATTTTCAACATTTTCAAATGTCCTAGTATCTTATAATGTGAATATCTTACCACATTAATATGTAAATGTCGCACCTTCAACATCTGAACCTATGAATATCTCAAAATCTCAGTATGCAGCTGGCTCATCATGCAATTGGCACATCTGATCCACATATGCAAATGCCTCAGTGTCTTAACACGGGAATATTCAACCTCTGAACATGTGACTGCCCCAGCATCTCAACATGCAGAGTCTTGACATCAAAGAATGCGATGTATTGAGTGAGCCGTTATCTTCCTCCCAAATCCAGTTCCTCAGACCCCTACAGAATTTTAGGCTGTCTTATAGAAATTCTGTTCTTTTGCAGATTAGCCCTGGATTTCACTTGCAGAGAGATAGCTGGTCAAGCTTTGTAACAACCCAGCAAACATTCCATTTATATGGAAATCAGGCTGCTGGTTAGCTCAAGAGCTCTTAAATCCTGGTGTTGTTAAGGGCCACCCTGAGGCCCAGACCCTCCCCTGACACGGTTTAAGAATTACTCCCATGACCCCACCCATTTAATTACAGATAAAATGAGGTCACAGATTAGAAACACTGTGACTCTTGGAAAATAACAGTTGAGTACAGTGGGAGACAGTAACAGTGTGTTCCCCAGGGTTAGCGAGGGAGAGTAAGATTGACTAGAAGCGGCTGAGGGGACTTTTTAGATGTTGTACTGGTCTGCATATTTTTTTAAAAAATTTTTAAATTATTTATTTATTTATTTGGTACAGGGTTTTGCTACATGGCTCAGACTCATAGTGATCCTCCTGTCTCAGCCTCCCCAGTGCTGGATCACAGGTGTGCGCCTTCACGCCCTGTTTCTGACCGGCACAGCACATCCGGGATTCCAGGGCCGGCATGGCATATGGTACTGGGGATTGAACCTGGGCCCTTGCACTTAATAGGCAGGTGCTTAGACACCAAGCTATCTCCCCTGCACTGGGCTGCATCTTGGTAGAGGTTTTGTTACTAAGGTGTCAATTTGTAAAAATCAGGGAATGTCACTTTAAGTGCCTTCATTTCATTGTATGTTTTAAAATCATGTCTCAACAGAAAAATACTACAAACAGATATTGATGTGTGATGCATGCTAAAATATTCAGGAGCAGGTTTGCTGATGTCTGCAATATACTTTTAAATGCGTTTTTAAAAGATAGATTGATGGGTGCATAAATGGGTAGGCATGTGATAAAACAAGCATTTTACATTGTCATGGTAGAATCTAGGAAATGAGTAGTAACATCCTTTCATTTTTGGTGCACATTTGAAAATTTTCCTAATAAGCTATTGCAGAAAAAAAAGTAAATTGGGAAAGCTAATGAGTTCAGCCCTCGGGGGCTGGGGTTACCTGCATCGCAGACTCTGAGATCAGATCCACTTGTACGTCATTCACATGCAGTACTCATTAATGTCCTGGGTTATTTTGAGAGAATTTAAATTCTGGTCCATGTGTACTTAAAACAGCAAGAGAAGGACTTAATTACTTTTGGAAACTTTCCATTAACAATCTCTATATTTAAAAAAAAAAGTTGATTCTGAATGAGGACAGAGCTTTAGACACCTGGAAAATCCCAGTTAAACAAAATCCTGCATTTCCTGGCAGAGCGGCCCTGTCATTCCCATTAGCATTTCTGGGTGGTGGACCTTCATGTCACCTCCCACGTCACCTGGCTTCACATTTTCGGGGCATTTTAGATGTGTCATTGTAGGGTTTAGACAAAGGGCAACCCACTGTCCTCTGAATTTGAATTTGAGTTTGACTGCTTGGTATGTGAATGTACAAACAGTTGATTTATGTGGGCTTGGTGCTTTTCTGGGACAAGTAGAAATGCTGATCCCTAAAACATAGGCTTCCCAGGTCCCCAGCCAGGTGGCGGGCTAGGCCTCCTCGGCTCCTTCTTTCAGTCCTTACGACAGTTTGTGAAGGGGAGAATGTTCATTGCTATATCGTCTTCTGGAAGAAATGTTCAGAGAGGTTTGTTTGAGTCTTCCCTGGACCTGGTCATGTTGGATAGCCTTATGCCAGAGCGCCAGGCTTTAGCTGGGGTTTGCAAGTCTTTTTAAGCTCATCGTGCAGAGCTGGCAGCCACACTTGTTTGCAGGCCCCTTCATGTAGGGGTCTCCTAAATGCCCGGAGGACCTGGATTTGTGCCTGCCAGTCCACCACTATCTTCACACTAGCCAGTCCCCCAAATCTGATGGGCAGTCAGGAAAGCCGAATGATGGGGCACAAGGATCAGTCCGACTGGAATCCCCTTGGGTCTCGGGACAAGCAGCGTGTCATGTCACACTGTTAAGTGTCACAGGTTTCCTTGGAGATTGTGAACATCGGATGTGGAATAGTAAAAGTACATGCTAGGGTTACTCAGCTGACTACCTGTGACCTTGGAAAAAAACAGTGCAGCTTCTGGGTATCTCTTGTGTCCCCAGGGATGCCTGGCTCTGCGCTAGCACTGCTGGAAGCCGAGGTCGTACGCTAGGTGCCAGCACTCTCCATCCTGGCCACAAGCCTCCAGTGTGAGAGGCCATCATTAGCACATCCTGCTTCTCTCTAGTCCCCGCATCCTCCGCCAACCCCTTCTTCCCCACCTGGAGCCACAGGCTGGGGTACAGGCGACAAGTTTGTGGAGCAGCAGGGCCCTCCAGTGGGCTCTGGCTCCTTCTGACCACATGGTCCTTTTCTCCTCTTTCTTTGGCCAACGCTGTTTATGCCCACACCATGGAGGCAAACCTGTACTGAAGGGCAGAGTCTCTCTCTGGGATACTGGTGAGTTTTCTGTCAGATGTCTAAGTTTTAATGAACGTTTCTGCATGTATTTCATCTACAATGCAGAATTGGCAAACTGCTGTATTTGCAGCATAAAGGAAGGACAAACATGGGCACCTGAGAATAAAAGCAGCTCCTTCTATGCCCTGTCCAGGCTGAAGGGGCACCCAGGAGCCCAGCGCATGTCTGCTGGGATGCCCATCTGTGGTGCTCTAAAGCTTGGTGACAGCCATCGAAAGAAGGGACAGTACACGGAGTCCAACCCCAGGAGAGAAGCTGAGGCCAAGAAACACATACCCTCATGGGCCCATTGTTTTTAGAGCATGTGAGAGAATTACACAGACTGTTTGGAGCCTTAACAATTGCTTATTTTGTATTGGATTATTTAAAAAAAAAAAAAAGCAAAGGATTTTTTTTTTCTATATGTGTTACACATATGCCAGGAAAAATAGTTCCTGGAGAATGAAAGCAACTCGAGGGTCACTTTGCAACTTGAACGGGGCCCTTGGGTCCAGTTGCTAAGATGCCATTTTCTCAGAAGTAGCTGGGCTGTGCATTTAGGGAGGAGCCAAGGCAGGAGGTGTGCCAGGCCACGAGTGGCTTCCTGTCTGCAGAAAGGCTGCGCGGGCCTCCCAGCACGGGAGCTGGAGGTGCAGCAAGTGGGCTCCTGAATGAGTGGGGCCCGCATGTTAATGGGGTACAGAGCCTGGCTTTCTGCGGCCAGGCCTGGTGTCCACACATGGCTCCGGGCTTCCCGAGGGCTCCTGGCATTTGCACCACATGCTGCGAATGGCAGTAGCTTCAGGGCTGGCTGAGAAACTTATGCAGGCCTGGGCTACTGTGAGCAGCACTATATGTAGGGCAAGAATCTAGAAACTGTGTGCTAAAAGGGTTTGAATGCAGAGGAGACACAGGAGCAGCTCAGCTTACAAGTCCCAGGGGTGCTTGGGCTGCCACTCATAGAACAGAGAGAGGCTGTCAGGGCCCATTGTGTGCAGGGTCCATTCAGACAGATTCCACTGAGAGGCCTACAGCTGAGCTGGAGCTGATAGATGTGCTCCCAGGATGCCCTGCACTTGGCCCCTGAGGCAAGCAAGGAGAAGGATGTAAGAGAGAAGAATCCAAGAAAGATAGGTGGAAAGGTAATTTCAAAATTGTATTTTTAAGAAAAACTGTAGGTTCAGGAGGCAAAAGTTACTCAACTTGTACCCTAGGGCCTGGGCCTATGTCTTTTCCTCCTCCCCACTCCAGCCTTAAGAAAGCCTGCTATGGGGTGGGCAGTGGATTTCAGCTTCCATGGCATGGGAATGACCTACGTTGGAACACAGCCCACCAGAGGCCTGGCACTGCCTACTGGGGACCCACACCCTACAGTGCTGATCTTGAGAACCAAGAGCATATACAAAGCCCAAACCCTGACCACAAGAACCCTCTCTCTCCCTGTGCCTCTTTCTTGCCCTCTCTCACTCTGTTCCCCTGGAGTTTTGACATTCTGCCTAGTAAATCTCTATGCCTCTCACTGATTCTTCTGGGACACTTGTCTTCTACGACAGTGAACCTGCTCCACTGCCCTGTGGACAAAGTGAGCCCAGCCTCCCCATTTCTACTTAGCGGACCTCCTTGGTCCCTACCCAGTGACACGCCTAACCCCTTCAGCTTGACTTCCTTTTAAGCTGATGTCTGGGAATACCAGAAATCAAGGAACAGTTCCAGGACAGCAGCCACCACCTCTCATAGCATCTTGTGGAAAAACATGCAGATTTCAGACCCTGCCTAGACTATAGAGTCAAGACCTCTAGGGGTGATCCCTGGAACCTGAGTCCTCCCAGGCACCCTGAGTGAGCCTGGTTACCTCCTGATTCCAGCTCCAGAGCTACGGGGGCTAACTATGATGACTACCACAGGAAACAGATCCCTGCCAGGGCTAGTGATCCCACTGGAGAGCTCCTTTAGTGTCTTCTACATTCTACACTTTTTATTGGCTTTAGTGAGATGTCTGGATGGGAAGGTATTTAGGACAGCTGAGGCAGTGATCTGGCTAGAATGAGGCAGTAAAGGATGTTATTTATTTATTTGTTAAATCTTTATTTATTTCAATATAGGGTCTTGTTATGCAGCTCAGACTTATAGTGATCCTCATGTCTCCGTCTCCCCAGCTCTGAGATTACAAGCTTGTACCACCATGCCTGGTTTTGATGGCTGGAATGGCATGCTTGGGGTTCTGGGGCTGGCATGGCATGCAATCCCAGGGATTGAACTTGGGACCTTGCATTTGCCAGGCAGGCACTTATGCTGTTGAGCTATTTCCCCAGCCCATTGTTATAAGAAAAGGCACAATTATAGCTTAAATTACATGTTATAGATCAATAAAAATGGTGGCGTTTCCCTAATTATACTTTTGCTCACACTAAGACTAAGATAGAGTCAGCAGTTCACTTCCAAGGCTTTTATCAGTAAGTACTAGCTGTAGAGAGTAGCACAGGCTGTACCTCAACCCCACTGCCCTCCATCCCTGGGAGCGTCCGTAAGGCTCATACCCAAGCAAAGGGCGGCTATTTTTCTGGTTTGAGGCACTGCCCTGGGAAAATGAAGATTTTTTTTTTTTTCTTTCTTTCTGACTTTTTCCTGACATGTGGATCCAGGTATTATTTATTATCTGGTTTCTCTCCCTGCCTCCAGGCAAGGACTATATTTAAGCCAATTCAAACTTTACAAATCTTAAAAATAACTCTCCCTTTGCTAACCTCTTCTAAGTTTGGCAGGGCCTTCCTTGGAACAGGAAATCCATCTTTCTACCTACCTGCTCCTCCTCGCTCCTCGTGATTTGCTTGCCCTGTGAACTTTCCTTGCGTTTTGAAGCCATTATAATACAGTTTGACAAGGTCTTTGTTGTTTTGTTTTGCTTTGGTGGTGGTGGCTGGAGCGAGCTCAGTTTACCTCCTCCATTGCCTTGGCCCTGATTTTCAGCAAGGAAGAAGATTAACTTCTTTGGGGCAAAACAGTCATTAAGGCCTCTCATGAATATTCATGCCTCTGGTGATTTTCTCTTTATCTAATTGTTCCTAAGAGTTACCTCAGCCTTCAGAAAGTGGAAGTGACTATTTTAAAGAACAACTGTCAGCCAGTGGCAGAGGTAAACTGATAATTGTCTGATAGATTACTTTCATAGTAAAGGGAGGCCTCTGGAGAGTCTTTTTTTCAAGCGGTTCCTCCACTTAAAGGGTCTTTGAGTATGTTTGTAGTTCTAGACTTCTGCATCTATTGGTAATAGCAATAGCTTATCCTAGGGTTCTTTTTTCTGGCCCTAAAACTATTGCAATAATCAAACTCATTATCCAGTGAGAAGGCCTTCCTGAATCTCCCTCTTTCTTCCTGAGACCTTCAGTACTAATAAATAATCATTTTTGTTCATGGACAGATCTTCTGTAGAATGAAACTTATGTTATTAAATGGAAAGAAAGTGCCCGGCTAGCTCAGTCGGTAGAGCATGAGACTCTTAAATGGAAAGGAATGCTTAGGCAAGCACAGGGATCATGGTTTGATCCCCAGCACCACATGACATGATGGCCCCACCCCTGGGTGCACTGAACCAGCCCCTGAGAACAGGCATGGTAGTACATGCCTGTAATCCTGGCACTGAGTAGGCTGAAAACAAAAGGATCACTATGAGTTCATGCTAGAGTGAGACCCTGTATCAAATGCATTAAAAAAAATTAAATGGAAAGGAAAATATAGGAACTGGCAGTTGGGCTCCCTACTGAAGGGAAGGCTTCTCCTTGCTGAGAAATAGATGGTGGAAAACGCTGGAAGGTAACAGGTCAGGAGAAGAAAGATAGGGGCCGAAGGGCTGCTCTTCCCACCTTCCACTCCCAACTGTCTGCATCCCGCATCCCACATCTCACCACCACCCACACCATCACCACCACGGGGACACGTGGAGATGGCCTCCCAGTGGGCCAACCCCAAGCTCTCTCTTTTGAATTTGATATGCTACTTTTGGTAGAACTTCTCACAGTGACAGACGTCCTCTGCACTCCTTGGTATGACAGCCAGCTGCCACTTCATCTGCTGCACACTTGACACGGGGCTAGTGCAGCTGGTAGGCTCCATTCTGAACTTTATTTAAATCATCTAAAGTGAAAAGGCCACATCTCACTAGTGGTTGCTATGTTGGACAGCTCAGAGCTGGAGGGCAGGAAGCAGAGTTGCCTGCACAGTGTCCTGTCCTGCTAATCCTTTGGTCAGTGGTCACCAAGAACAGATGAGCTCCTTGAAGGAGAACTCTTCCTATTCTTAAATCTTGAACCTGAGGGAAGAAAAGATAATTATTTTTTAATAATTATTTTGTAAAGAAATGGAGATAATTGGAGCTTGAAATTTTCACTGAGGTAAAACAGAGCCTTTATTATGAACCTGTAAGCCTGGGATGAATACAGAAGACTAAAACTAAAGCCTTGCTCATTTTATGATATGGTATAGCGTGTGTGTGTGTGTGTGTGTATGTGTGTGTGTGTGTGTGTGTGTACACTGAGATAACAGATTGATGCAAGTCGGTGAAATAAAACTTAAGCTAGAGAGATTCTGGGTTCTTTTTAACCATGAATGGCAGATGTCTCTGCCTAGGACAATCTGGTCATGGATGCTGATGAAGGCCAGTACTGTAAGAGAGACAAGAGATGGCCAGAGAGGAAATGGGGCAAACAGGGTTAAAAGCAGGGCAAGAAGATTGCCCTGGGAGTCTGGCATGCAATGCTTGTCCCCTGTTACTGTCCTTTCACTTTGCTGCTGTCTCTCCAGCACAGTTCTTCTTGGCACACACCGTGGGCCGGGCCTCTCCATCCCCCTTGCAGCCCTCTCAGCCTGGTGCTGCCTCCGGACCCTGCTGTGTGTCCTCTGTTTACCCTGATGGCCGGCATCTCTCACAGTGGCCTCTGAATTCAACAGAGCTCCAGGCATTGGTCCTCTTTCCGATGAGCTCTTCTCCATTTGCTCTGAAGTCCAGACTTGTTGGCTTTGGCTTTCTTTCTGGAGCAAGTAGCCATGACAACCATTGGCCCTAACACCCAGCAGTGTACCCAACTGATGCACTCCTTAAAGATGAGCACGGCAGAAGGTTTCAGTCTTTTCTAAAACAAAAACAGAGCCAGGATACCTCAGCATCCAGGAGAATTTTCTAGACCTGACATGTCAAAAGGGCAGGGGCCGATTTGAAGATACTCAGGCCAAACCTGAAACATGATCATCAAAATAAACAGCGATGGCAACAGCTTATAATCCATGCAATAAAATCAGAGTCTACATCTCCCCTGGAATGAAAGAATAAATAAAGTGAGTGGGAACATTCCTTTGAGTAGGATAAATTATGGAATTTGAAACATTACTGTTTGGCAACCATTGTCACAACATAATCACGTGTCTCTGTCTTAGCTTTCAGTCACTCTATCAAAATACCTGAAAAATTTTTCTTATAGTCTATTTTGGCTCATGGAAAAGGGGTTTCACCCCATGGTCTGGCAGACCCACTGCTTCTGGGTCTCTGGTGGGTTTGCCGATGGTTGTAGTGGGACAAGCGGCAGGCAGACTGCTCACTTCCTGGCCAGGACGTAATAGGAGAAAAGACTGAAATCCTGTGATCTCCACCAAAGGCACAGCCACAGTGGCCTCAGGACCTCTCCTGAGGCCCTGCCTTCTCCTGAAGGCTCGACCACTTCCCAGTAGCACCACCTCAGGACCAACTGTTTCACAGGGATCTCTGAGGGGACAGTCAAGACCTAAATCAGAGCAGCCGTGAGGAGATGTCTCAGTCAAGGGTAGACTCCTTCTCTTATGGTGATTTCATGAGATTATAACGGAACTGAAAAATTCCCGTCACCTCATGACACTGTGGACATCATGACAGTATAATAGTGTAATGCGCTGCTGGTGTGTTTGTTGGGGACTCTGGTGTAAGTCAACCTATAACATTGTTGGTCATGTAAAAGTACAGCAGTACAATTAGGTACAGTATGTATAACTTTATAATGATAATAAACAAGTACAATAATTGGATTATGTTTGCCATACTGTACTTTTATTGTTATTTTACAGGGTATTCGTTCCATTTATAAAAATGTTCTCCAGTAACCAATATGCCATGCTGTGCCATCTTCATGGAGAGGTCACTATAACTGCATCATTTTCTTGTGCTTTATTCATCATCGCTCTAGGAGCCATAGGATACATCTCTTTATTTTTTACAAAAATGTTTTGTGGTGCTGGGGATCAAATCCAGGGCTTCGTGCGTTAGAGGCAAGTGCTTTACCACCCAGCTGCACCCTCAGACCTTTAGGTTACATTTCCTAGCACATATCCCTGGCTGAAAGCAGCGCATGACTCTATTTGTTCTAAGCAAGAACTGTAAATGAATCTTAAATCTAGTAGATAAGTACTTGAAGAATAGAATATTTACATAGTCTTAAAGTCTATCCTGCAATATACCAATTAGTTAATTTCAAAGGAAAAAAAACAGTAACTTTGCAGTGGAGAAACCTGGCGAGCTCTGCCCTGAATGAGCATTGCAAGCAGTACCACCAGGCAGGGACATAGGGGCACTGTGTCTCAGGAGAGGAGCCGGTGTTGTACCCCAGGACAGCCAGAGCCCCACTTCTGGGCTTGTCCTGTCTGAATTACATAACCTGAATATAATTGTAAGGAATGGTCAGGTGACCCACTGCTGAGGTGTTCTACCAAATAACTGGCCTATACTATTCCATAGTGTCAAGGATGTCAAAGACGAAGCCCGAGGAAGTGCCTTGGCAGGAGGAGACAAAACATGGGCAGTGTACCACGGTTCACTCCTAGGCTCTACTTTTTTTTTCCTATGCAGAACATTAGTGAAATGACGAACAAAATGAATAACCTCTGTAGACTGGGAAAACAGCAAGGCTGTCCTTGCTCATTTGCATCTTTTGACGATCTTGTGCTGGCCATGTTTTGGGAATGTCACTTTTCTTAGGAAACACATTAAGATGCCCAGGCATGCAGGGCCACGGTGCCTGGCCTAGGTCTCAGCAATGGAGTTGCTCTGTGGTTTTGTGGGCTGTGGGTTAGCAGGGAATCCACATTTTGAAAGCTCCTTGGATTATATGTAAAAACCTAGACACATTTGCCTGGTAAATTATCCCACAGTGAAAAGTTAAGTCAGAAAATGTTAAACACTTAAAAAAATAATTCAGAAATTGCTTATATTCTTACATCTGTTACAGGGGATGTAAATCTTTGCACAGTGGCTATTTGGGAATTATAAGGTAGTTCCCGATCTGAGCACATTTTTTTTTTCGCTCTTAAGTTTCTGCTTTCTGTTCCCGTACTATTTTCCTCATAGCATTTAGCATCATACAAAACGTAAGAAATATTTTAAAGTTGTTTTCAGTGATGGCTGATATCACGGATCTTATTGTACATTCTATCTTATTTGAGATCTGGCAGACAGGAGAGACATTGATGTTTCCTGGGAGGAGCAGGAGGTGATCCCAGGTTAGAACATTCCAGGCACTCACACCATCTATGGAAACATCAATCCACCTTGAGAAATATTCCTGCCATGGAACAGGCCATGTGAAAAGTGGCAAAGCTATGCCATGGCTTCATGGTGTGGAGCCAGGCAGTCAGCTGATTGGAACTTCCTTTTGAAGGACCCCAGTCAACTCTATACCTAGTTTTCTAAAGGTTGGAGAATTTTACTACTTTATAAGTCATATTCCTGTGCCAACAATCTTTAGGATGCTGCTATCCCTTTGCCTCTAAATCCAACGGAGTAAACATGTCTTTCCAGACTAGGCCAGCAGAAGAGCTGGAAGATGCAAAAATGCATTGCCAGGCTCTAAACCAAAGACTAAAAGTTCAGGTTCAGGAAAGAGGGTCAGAGCTGTACCATCCAAGTCTCTTTAGCTGTAATTGGCTCAAGGATAGAAGCACAGCCTTTGCACTGGGCCAACAGGGAAGTCGTGGTGCTGACTCCTGTGCTTGAGCCCACGCATGAGTCTGTTGGGAGTTACTGGGCAGCTCAGAGATATCAACTTATTAGAACCTGGGTTTCTTTTTTGCCTCCATGGTTCTTGGCTATTTTAATATAGATTTTTATATCAGATACAGATCTTGAGTAAGGATTTGTGTGTAGGTCATCTATCTGGGCATGACACAGAGAAGGGAAGGAAGCTTGGAATGGCTAGGCTGAGATTCCCCTGCTGTGTGTGACGGAAGGCAGTGTAGGCTGTGCAGCTCAGCACTGTCTTATCCCCAGAGTATGGAACAAGCATTTTCAGGTCCAGATTCCATTTGATGTTAGTTAAGGGCTACCAGAGGGGGAGAGGGAGTGAGTTTTGGGGACTGCTGTCTCTTTCACGTTTTGGGGAAGAAAGAAATTCAGTGTTGGGAACTGGAAAGCACTGAGAGGGCCAATGCTGAGGAGGAGCAGAGCACAACTGCCCCGGCTGCCCTGCTGCCTTCCAGCAGCTGGACTCCCTGGAAAGACAGCGCCTTGCTTTCTCATTGCTGGGATACTGTACTGACACAGCTTAAAGTGGCAGAGGTTCACTTGGGTCACAGTCGCCAGTGGGTGCAGTCCTCAGGCAGCTAGCTCAAAGACAGCAGTGCCATGGTGGAAGGGTCTGGAGGAGCGAAGCTGCTCATCTGTGGCAGCGAGGAAGTGGAGAGAGAAAGGAGGAGCCAGGGACAAGAGTATGCTCTCCCAGGTCCCACCACAGGTCCCCAGCTCCTTCATCCAGGTCCTTCAGCTCCTGCATTTATCCATGGATGAGTCTGGCGATGAATATAGCACACCATCTTCCTCCACTGTGATTCTGTCACCTTCCACACACAAGAGATAGAAGCATGTTAGACCTAACCCATAACCAACAAGCTGCTCTGAACAAAAAGAGCACTGTGGACAGTGCTACAAGCAGACCTTGGAATAGACCTACTCTGCCCTGAGGATGGGAGATGGGGTGACTCAGAGGTGTGGGAGGGGAGAGGGACACATGCCACTGTTCTTTTCTTGAGAAACATGTCTATCTCCTGGGGTGACCATTATGGATAAACCCCATCATCCATCCCTCAAACATAGGGCAGCTCCCCAACAACAATCCCCACATCCTCCATACAGGTGAGAGCCTTCAATTGCCCATAGTCTTAGTGACATTTCTCCTGCCTCTTTTAGAGGAAAACCCTGGGTCCAGTTCGCATCCCAGATCTGGGGATGGAAGCCCCTTGCCAGGTGAAGTCATCAAAGTCATCAGACCCCCGTCTGTGTTCCTCATTGCTAAGCTGGTTCTTGCTGGGATACTCTAATGTAGAGAGGAGACAGAAGTTGAGGGAAGGGGCTGGGAGATAGCTCAGCAGTCTAAGTGCCTGCCTGGCAAGCACAAGGACATGGGTTTGATCCCCATTACTGCATGCCATGTTTCAGGCATGCTGTGCCAGCCACCAAAACTGGGCATGGATGTGTATGCCTGTAATCCCAGCACTGGGGGAGGCTGAGACAGGAGAATCACTGAGTCTGAGTTGCATAGCAAGACCCTGTACCAAATTAAAAAAAAAAAAATCGATACAGGACTGGGGCTATAAGGTGTCCAGAAAGGAAGCACTGCAAGCAAGTAGAGCATCCTGAAGGACAGGAGAAGGACAGGAACACCCTTCACAGCCTAGTCCTCCAGGAAGCCCATGTCCAACTCTGCCACATCAGCCCTCTGAGGATAACGGATGCTGTCTGTTCTGGGACGAGGAGAAAAGTGGAGAACAATTGGGGAAAAGACTTCAAGGAGAATAGAAGCCATGATCTTGCCTCTTTAATACATCTGAGGATAGGTTTCATGTGTTGTCTGATTGCTTTCTACAAAAATAGAAGACAAGACAAGCAGACAAAGCCATGGGAAATGTATCCTTTGGTTACCATGAACCAAAGCCTGCTAGAGTGATTGGGATTGTTTTGTCTGAGACTTGCTGACCATCTGGGTTATGGAAAAAGGCAGAGCAGGAAGGTTTCCCTGGGAGAAACTGGCAAACAAAGCCAGTTTCCCCTCTACCTGTGCAACACCAGAGAGCAGAGGGAACAGGAGCAGGCAGCACACCCTGTGTTTCTCTCTGGTGCCAGAATCACAGATTTAATCAGATGGCATCAGAGGGCAAATATTTGGACCTGGCTATGGAAAGTTCTTCTGATTCACCATTTCCTGTGGTGGCCTGGGGCTGGATGGGACCACAAGGGAAATGAATTACTGCACAGAGAGGGCACATGCCTGAGTTAGTTACTGAGGAAAGAAAAAGTAAGGAAAAAGGATAAAGGAGAGGGGAAGGAAAGGGAAAGGGAAAGAGGAGGGAAGGGAGATTCAGCTTTGTTAATTCTTTGGCCTTTTTTTAATCAATGGGGGATCCTGGCCATGGCTTTGCTCCATGCTACAGGTTGGCTCCCTGCCTTTGCTCTTCTCTCTTCTCACAGGGTTGCTTTCAGGTCTGGTTTTGGTTTGTAACTGGTGATGAGTTTGTCAGAGAGAATCTGACTTATACAACCTAATTTCCTCCCTGGCAGATCTCAAAGGAGGTCAGGGCTTGTCTGGAACCTTCCTTGTTCTGCTGGCCACTGTCATCTCCACTGTCACTTCCTCTGCAGAGACAACACCCTGAGTCCATCTTTTGCTTGACTGCAAGGTAGAACAGGGATAGAAAGTGTAAGAGGGACAAAACTCCATATTGATTTATAATGTCAAAGGTTCAGGAAACCAAAGATGAATAGTACTGAAAGAGAAAGAAAGAAAGAAAGAAAGAAAGAAAGAAAGAAAGAAAGAAAGAAAGAAAGAAAGAAAGAAAGAAAGAAAGAAAGAAAGAGAAAGAAAACAGGAAAATAAGATAAGGGGGAAGCAAAGAAAAGGGAAGGAAAGAGAAGAGAAGATACAGACTGCCACTTTCAGAGAGAAAAAGGGGGACATGTCCCAGGAGGAAAGCCCTGGTGGGAACTCCTGGTCATTATCCTCATATCCAGCACCCTACATGACTCTAGAAAACTATTCTAAGTTTCTGGACCTTGTTTTTTCATTGGAAGAAAAAGAGCACTGGGCAATAACTTTCAAAAGTCAAAAGAAAAACAAAGAAGAATGGTCATAAAGGCCAAGAACCCCAGCAGGGGACATGGGCTAGATCTGCTGCCAGCCTTAAGAGGTGACCAGGCTGCTCAGAACCTGAGAACTGTCATGACACTGAGTGCCATGAGACTTTATTTATCCCTTGTCTCTAATCATCTGCCTTTCCTTCATTGGGGATATAGAGCCAGTACCCCTGGTAGTTATTTTTTTTCATGATAGTTCTGAGGTACTACTTTACTGGTTTAAGGCTTAAGGGACAAAAAAAAAATATTTTTCATGTCCAAACAAATATGGAAGCATTATGCAGTTAGTGTAAAATGTACTTGAATTTTAAAGGTAGATAATTCGAAAATAATGGCTGGTGATGGATTTCATGACTGACTAAGTCTACTTTTAGTCTATAAGAAACACCTGGATAGTACACTAGGGAAATCAGCCCCTTTCTCTATGCCTTGGTGGCCTGAAAAGCCCATTGCCACAGGTGTCCTCCCCAGACCACACCCTCCCCATCTCCACACCTCTTCCAGGTGGTGTTCTGTCTGATTATTTCTGATTCTTCAAGTATCCTACTTCTCTGGAGGATCTGATTATAATGGCTATAAGTGAGGATTGAGATTTTGCGGTGTAGTTGAAGGCCTTCAAGACCATGCAAAAATAGATGTCAAGTGCCTAGATACCAAGTTAAGAAGACTGTCCAGAAGGTTAGGTATAAGGAGAGATCCATCACCCACTGGTGTCATTTTCCTGGAGTGGGTAGCCTCCTATATTTGGTAGTTTGCACCAAGATAATGACCTATTTTTTAATCCAAGAGAGCATAAAACTGGGCAAGGAGATTGGGTGGGGTAGTTGGGAAGAGTATGTCTATCTGGGAATCCTAGTCCCTACCAGGGTTAATCCTGGAGTTCTCCTTAGAGGAGCTGACTGCTTCCTACATTAATCCACATTCCTTACCTGTGTAGCTGTCGCCAAGGCGCTGATGGCAGCCTCTCACACTATCATGTCTTAGGGGTGGGCAATGTCAAATGTTTGTCTTTGCCTTTCAGACTCTGGTAGAGCAGAGGCCTGGATCTGGAGAAAAACAGAGCTTTGGTTCATCTTGTGATTTTTAGGGAAGGTGAGGAATCTCAGGCATGCTTCCAAAATGGGAGAGTGCTCCAGTTTCTCTGCTTATCTGCCCCAAGGATATAACTCAGATTTCTCCCTAGAGTGGTTTAGGAGAAAACAGGATGGATTGGTGATACCTCTTCTGCTCAACTGGATGTTCTTTCTGGTCTTGCATAAATGGTGATAACTGTGTTATGTTTTCCCTGAGCTGCACCACTGATGATGCAGGCTGAATTTGTGCTTTGGAAAATTAGACAGAACGACCTGCCTGCTGCAGGCACAGTCAGGTGGGATCCCCTGTGTGCTCTGGGATGAGTTGTGCAGATGCAAAGCCTGCATCTTTCTCATCTCCCCTAGAGCTTTCACCCATGCTAGGTCCCAGCCATCACTGTGGGTGCTGCACAGTTAAAGATGTCATGAAGCTTTATCTCTTTCCCAGTAGTTCACAGCATGGTCTCACTTGTAGAGTGTGCTCTCCAGATGGATACTTAGGTGTGGGTCAGAGAAATCAAGAGATGCATCTGATTTACTAATGTGGGATGCAGGATGTGGGATTCAGTGGCCATCATAGCCCTACCCATTTCCATCACCTTTACCCACCAGGCACTTGTATTCCTTTGCCTGAAGCCTTTCTCTGGCCCAAGTGAGTCCCTCCCTTGTGGTAGACCAGAAGTACGAGAAAGGGGTCTATCCTGAAGCAGCCCATTCTGCTGCAGATGGGAGTTGATATATAAATACCCTAGCTCTCTCTCCTTTGGGCAAGATTATGCTAAAGCACACAGTCAGTGGGATACACTTTCTGTTTTCTCAGACTTCCCACTGGGATTAAGCCTGTTTCCTACAGGGGCAAGTGACTCGAGGACACATGCTCTGCTTATGTCTTCCCTTCCCACTTCCTGCTGGCCCTCTTTCACCTCTAAAAGTAATCATGTGTACTGAAGTCCTTGACTCATATCTGCTTGTGGAAGAACTCAATCCAAAACCCAGATTCTTGGATGCTGAGATTGGCTTTTACCAAAAGACACCTTTTAAGGGTGTCTCGCCAGAGAGAAACCAGCTGTGGTCCTAGATTGGGAGGAGCCTATCCTCCCATGCACTACTGTAGTGCAGAGTGCATGGTGGAGCTTCCTAGGTTTTCCTTCTTCCTATCTTTTATAGGAGAGGAAAAAATTGTAACTGGTGCTGCCCTACCAACCTGCATAAAGAGAAGGAGGCAGAAATGGATTTGGGGTGGGCCAAGGCCCAGGAGGAATCTCCAGTGGCACAGCCTCTGGCCTGGGAAGACAGATGGGGCCTGCATAGGTTATAGAGTTCATGAAGTGACTGCATTTATGCTGCACATGGCCTTATGAGGGGAAGAAGTGCTGTATTGACTCCATAACAGATGTTGTAAATCACAGGGAACATTTGCAGCTGAGGCCTGGAAATGAAGCTGTCAAACAAGCCTGCTGGCTGCTCTGGCCTTCTTGGCCTGGCCTATGCCTTTGACTATTGGTGTGAGGCCGGAGGGCCTTCTTCCATAACCCCAGGGTAGACCACTGTACCTCTAGAGGCCCTTAGGATTTAGAGAAGCTCAGAAAAGCAGGTAAGAATTCCCTGAGAATTTTCACTTCACATAAACATAGGTGATCTGGAATTAGGAAAGAGAAGGTAGACTTTTTAAAAAATGTATTTGGTATAGGATCTCACCACAAAGTTCAGACTTATAGCAATCCTCTTGTTTTCAAGCCTCCCCAGTTGTGGGATTACAGGTGTGCACCACCATGCCTGGTCTCAGTAGCTGGCTCTGCATGCCCGGGATTGGTGCCAGTGTGGCCTGTGGTGCTGAAGATCGAACCCTGGTCCCTGTGCTTGCCTAAGCAGGTGCTTTGTCTGCTGAACTATCTCACTGGCTAGACTTTTTAAATGAGGCCAGAATTCTTGTATCTTTTTAGAAGGTTCTTTATATGTCTACATAAAGACTAAAGTAAAGAGATGCTGAGGATAGCCTGACTTTCTTATTTAAAACTAATTATCAGCATCTAATTATTCTAACCTAATAAAAATGTGTGTTGGTGCAAAAATGTGCATATGAGTGTGCAAGTGTGTGTTCCAGCATGCAGGTGTGGGTAGCTCTGTGGGTGCCAGGATGTGTGTGTGTGCTTCAGTCTATTTAGAAGAAAATGTATGATGGTGAAGAAGAAAGTTACAATGTTTTGTGGCGTACATTGGGTTCTCAACTAACATTTCCTAGAATTTTAGGAGTTTTCTTGTGATTTTATTTATCACTAATGAAACTGTTAATTGAGGAATAATGTTTTAGGGGATGTGCTCCACATTCAACAAGAAGCCAGGAAGTGCAAGGGCAAGGGCGGGGCTGTCTGTGTTCATGGTTGCTTCTGACTTCTCCCTCCAAGGAATGATAGTAGCAGAAAGGTGGATGGAAGGGTTAATGGAAACAATCAGACAAAACTAGACTCTGGAGTGGCCTCCAGATTGTCTTTCACCTCACTGTCTCTATGTTATCAGCTTGGGTGCTTGGAGCAGGCTCCGGTTCTAGCCCCGCTGCGAGGCTGGTCCCAATGTATTATTTCTTCCTCCACCATATGCAGGCCAAGAGGAAAGGCTCCACCCAGAGCCATGGTGATCCAACTTTTCTAAAAGGTCATTGTCTTTTTTGTTTTGATAGCTTCTAGCGCAGCACAAATGCTTCGATGTCAACCCCGCTCCTTTCACACTGGTGCAAGCTGGCTCCATTTGCTTGAGATAAAACTTCGCTCTTGCTCCAGGAGAATTCACGGCTGAGTTGGCCATGAGACAGAGGACCCTGTGTTCCTAATTATTTCTGGATGAAAAGTCCTGCAGGCAAGGGGAGATTCAGGGCAGGGATGGCCAGGTGGAGCAGTCACCAGTGTGCAGTGAATTGTAGAAATAGAGAGATAATTAAATTAAGAGTGCCAGGTGCAAGCATTGGAAAATAACCATGGGTGTTAATTATGCAGTCTGGCCTCACAGTCCAGTGTCAGCACAGGAAATGCCATGGCCTGTCCATCATGTGGGAGTTGAAAAGCTGGGGAGAGACACACTCATGGTTTCTAGAGAATTTGCCAGGGCTGCTTACTTGGGATTCTGGGGAAGCAGGATGCTTGCTGGTGACAGAGTGTACATTTTTCACATTTCCTCAGAGCCAAGGTGGTCATTTTGCTGTGTAAATGGGAGTGGGGACTCACTTTGGTCCATATGGTAATTTGAATGTGATGGGGATGCCGGCTGAGTATGACCAGCATTGGTACTTCTGGGGCTATTTGAAGAGAAAGTGACCTTAGGGCTCAGAGACCATGTGCCCTTGTTGTGCAGGGGAAGGGAGAAATAGTCTCAGTGTGCATGGACAACAGCAGAGTCGTAAGTTGGAATGGACACTGAGCCATGTGCAGCACAGGTGAGGTATATGAAAGACCTGGACCTCCCCACTCAGCTGGTATGAGCACATTTGGGTGAAATTCCAGCACTGGTTAAACCATGGTGATTACACAAAGAGAACTTTGTAAAGTGATTGAGATACTCTTTCTGTAGGATTGAGGATTACTTAGATGTGAACGCTTCAGAATTCATCCAACGTACATTTCAAATTGTTGTGCTTTTTTGCACATAAATAGCCATCAATGAAGTACATGGCACCAGGCACTTCTCATAGTTTGTTCATATTTGGATTTTTGAACCCTGAACATTCTGTCTCCAAGGTATTAAGGACAAATTGCCTATCTGTGGGCCAGCCTCTCCCTATGCACAGAGCTGTTCAGAAGTTTCTCCCTACAAAAAAAAACCAAACATAAGGAAACAAGGACGGCAGACTACTGTGGCCAAATCCACTCACCCACATTTTTGTGTGCAAAATTACACTGGGGCTGAGCCACCCCCATTCATTTCTATGTCTCAGTGGGGCTTTCCAGTCACATTAACAGCTGATTCAGTGCATCAGAGACATTCTGGCCCATGGGCCAGAGAATTTACCCAGTCCCCATGCCAGTTACTTTTCTCTCTCTGGGACAAAATACCAGACACCCAACATTAAGGAAGGAAAGGTTTATTTAGCTCAGTTTGTGAGGATTTCAGTCCTTACTTGGCTGGCTCCAAGGCAAAGTGCCACGTGGCAGAGGGCAGCAGCTCATGGTGGTGGAAAACAGCAAAGAACAAAGGCAAAAAGGGAGGAGTAGTGACAGCAGGAGCAGTGGCCGCAGGGGCAGGGGCAGCAGCAGAGGCAAAGAGCAAGCCTATCCCCCTTCTTCATGTTGCACCCAGGCTCTCCGCTCCAGGGCAGGTGTTGCGCTCACACCCATTATCCCAGCACTGGATCATGAATTAATCACAACCTCTAGACATCTGCCCCATGGCTACATGAGGCTTTGGGGAACAACTAGACACAAACCATAGCAGTCCTGTTACAGGGGAATTTATTCAACCTGGGGCTAAAGAATCATCTCTCTTTGGGACCTCTCACTTTGGTTCTGTGGGAGGGTAGCCTACTGCCTGGGACAAAGCAGCCCAGAGCCAGGGACATTGCTCAAGCGTGGTCACATTTGGAATCAGTGGGCATGCTTGGTTCCTTGGACTGACAGGGACACACAGGTTGGCCTATATAGAGTTTGAAAATGAATTTTCTGGGTCGCTGTTGTGGAAGGAGGAGCAATAAATCAACCTGAAAGCTATCAGTGGCCAAGGAAGGCTCTTGTTTTAAATCCCAAGCTGTTGACTGAAATTATCCCAGGGTGGAAAAGAAAACTAAGCTAATTGATTGTGATAAAAGTAAATGTGATGATCTGGTGAAACTTGGTCAACATGGCTGGCTACGTCTGTTAAGTAAGTGAAGGGACAAATTGAACCAGTGGAAAAATTCAGGTTTGGATTTGTGGCCCACTGAGTCCTCAGGGAGCAGATACTCTGTATTGTTGTTTTCTTTAGTAAGGCTTAAGCCTCCCTTCTCTCCTTGACCTTTCACCCAAGATGAATGCTTGGGGCCGGGCTGGAAGTCTCTGGAGGGTTTGGTAATGAGCACAGAGGTCTCTGAGCTCAGTCTTGCTGCATTTTGCAAGTATTTATTTTCTGCATTGCTTTGCTTTTTTATCCTATGGTTTCCAGAATTAAAGAGTTGGCTTTTGGGGAAGTGGGATCGATAGCTTTTTTGAATGAAAAGAGCTAAATGCGATTGGTATCGCCCAAAGCTTAAGAGGCTGACCCCTGCTCTCCTAAAATAAAAAAATAAAAAACAAAGATGAAGGAGAAATGCAGGGAGCTAATTTCAGGTCCCAAGAAGCCCATCTGATCAGGGACTTGAAGAGTTTCTGGTAGGGCCTCTGCCCCCTATTAGGCTACTCAGTACTGAGCCCTGGCTCTACGGCCAGGGGCAGGTGAGGGGTGACACTTAGCAATGGAAAATTACTCCCGGTAGAGCACTTTTTGAAGCAGCCAGGGAGGTGCAGGTGGTAGGAATGTGTCCCCCAGGGCACAAGTGTCCCTGGTCTGCTTTCCACCCTGTATTTCCCAGATGGGCATACTTTGATTTGGTCAATAACATGGTCAGAGCTTTCTTTACCTGAGTCTGGTGTTGTGCTAGGACCTGGGCCACCGACCACACTAGCACCCTATGTGTTTTTCTTTCTGGAGCTTTTGGGTCAACCTGTGTGGAGAGAGCTGAAAGATGGGGCTGAGGGGGCTCTGCAGCGATTGTGGTCGCACTGAGTTCTGCATTTAAATCTCCATCCATGGGGGACCTTTGTTGACTTCTGTAGACACAAAGGCTTTGAGCAGGGGTGCAGGGTCTGTGCCTATGGTGGGGTCTCTGGGCCACGTGCGGAGCACACTCACACACCTGGGTATCTGAGTTAGCTGGAGGTCTGGCGGGGGTGGCTGGATGCACGTGAGAATGAAGCCACTCACTGCTTCTGCTGCATGGTAGTGTCACCAATAATTAAATCTCTGGGCTGCTGCATCTGACAACAGCAGCAGAAGCAGGGGCAGCAGTGACGCACGCATGCATCAACACTGGATTTTTTTTCTGTATAGCTTCTTCAGCTATGGATTTGGGATTGAAGGAGATGTGATTTTTATACTTGTATGAAATGTTTATAAAGCATTTATTTTATGTATTCTTCCAGAATTGCTAAGAATGAGCCTGCGACTCAGGTGCAGGCTGGGTCCCGATTCCCTACACCTTTGTTTATCCAGTCACTCACGAGCTCATCGCTGTGGAAAGCACTGCTGATTGCTAAGATCCACGCATGATGCTGGGGAGTAGAGTCGGCAAAACAACCCCCATGTTTGCCCACAGGGAACTTCCAGTTTAGCACAGGAGGCAGGTCATCCTACAAAGGTGTAGGAAATCGTGACCAGTTGCATCTGTGTTCCAGGCTTATTCTTAGCAATTCTGGAAGGACACTTGTAAAATAAATACTTTATAAACACTTCATTCGAGTATGAAAAATCATTCCTCCCTCAATCCCAATGAAGGAATGTTCAAATATGCACTTTTAAGTATAGAAAGATATTGTAAGAAATGTGGTACAAGAGGTTACATAACTGGTCAGATAGCAGAAAAGAGGACGACACAGGAGTTGAACTCTACCAGGACAATAGGAACCAGATGAGGGTCAAGGAAAGCTGTACAAAGGGCCTGCAGTCTGCAGAGGCAGGACATATCATAAGGATTGACGGAAGACTGCAGAGGGTGGTGTAGCTTGGTGGTAAAGCCTGTGATCAGCATGCATAAGGACCTGAGTTCAATCTCCAGGATTAGAAAATACAAACAATGAAAACAACAACACACTGTACAGTGGGAGGGAAAAGGTGGAGTGTGGTGCAGTGTGGAGCTGGCGACACTGGTGGAGACCATGCCATTCATGTTCTGTGCACCCTTACCCATTGGATGGCAGGAAGAGGTCTCTGCTGCCGTGCGTGCATACCTGAAGGGGAAAACGGCTTCGTTTCTCCAGTTTTCTGTTTGTTTGTCTTCTTTCCATTATCCTCTGAGTTGGGGTTCTCTAGACTGATCTAGTCTCTGGTCATCCCTAAGCAGGACCCGCTGTGGGGTGCTATCTGAGCAGGTGTGATGCTGTGTTCTGGTTCTTAGTCCCGGAAGAAGAAGGAGTGCACACACCAACAACGTAGTATCATGGTGCCAGAGAGGAGCTGGAACCTCATGTGACTCTATCCTCTGAACTTGGGCCATGAAACTCTGCTCCTGTTTTAAACCTGCCTCTTCCTGTCACATCCAGAATGAGGACAGAGGGCTTCCATGGTAGCAGTTCTTTCTGATGCAGCATTGAAGAACATCACTGTTTAAATGTAACCACCAGCCAGCCTCACAGCCATGGGCATAGATGAAGCAGAGCCTAGGGGTAGGGGTGGGGGAGGCAATGGGCAAAGTATGAAGGTGCCAAACTCAAGAGTCCCCAGCAGATGCGACCTGATATTATGATGACTGGCGACAGCTTAATCGCAGTCCCATGCGCAGAGATTCCTGCATTACTCTTTGTTTCCTTTGTGAAGTATTCATTCATTCAGCTCTTTCAGCAAACAGTCATCAAACACCCACTTAAACTATGCATTGGTACAGGTGCTGGGCTATACAGTGAGCCAAAGTAAATCCTCAGTTACCATGGCACTGACATTCTGGTTGGGAGAAAAGGATAAATAAATACAAGCTAAATAAACAAATACATTCTAGCAGATGACGATAAAAGCCGAGAAAAAAAAAAAATAGAGCAAGGGGAGGGAGTGAGAATGATAGTGTTGTGGCTTAGATTTAAAATATCCCCCAGAAAGTGTCCTGTATATGGAAGACAAGTGGATCGTAGGACCTCATGTTCATCAGTGAATTCTTCCACAGACAGCTAGGGAGGGCCTGATGGGAGGTCACCAGGTAGCCACCGGGAGGGGATTTTCTTGTCTGAAGCTTCTGCCTTCTCTCTTTCTACCCCCTGGCTGCCACTGAGTTGAGCACCTTTCCTCCACTGTCCCCTTCCACTGTGCCACCTCTGACTAGAAGCCAGTGTGCTATGGACTGAACCCTCTGAATCCATAAGTAGAGTGAACCTATCCTTTAATCTAGGTATGAAGTGTGGGTGTCAAGTATTTGGTTGTAGGGATGGAAAGTGACTAACATGGATGGATGAGGTGATGCTGAAGGCCTTTTGGGGGTGTTGTTGGGTCTCTGGCTTCTGAACAGGGAAAGGGAACCAAACAGATGTCTGGAAGGAGGGACCAACAGGTACAGGGACTCCCCAGTAGGATGGACTCTCAGGATTTGAGAAGAGATGTCTTGTTCTATAACCACTGACCCTTAGTGATAGCAATGAGCCACTTTTCTGGGTGGAGGAGGGAAGCAGCTTGGATCAAATGTTTGACATCTACTTCGAGTTTTCCTTCTTTGCCCCCAAAAGGCTCCAATTGCCACTTCTTCCACTGCTTTCTCACAGGGTAGTGCTGTAGCCACTTGTGTGGAGGGCAGAGGTCCCTAGCAGAAACGTCTGGAGCACCTCAGCAAGTCATGGCCTTATTGTATCTCCTTCCTGAAATCTTCAAGAATGACAAAAACAAACAAATGCTGTATTCTATAGCCTCATGGATCCCAGAGAGGCAGGTTTCCTGTTAATCATAGAACACAGAAATCAGCAGGGGGTTGACATGCTAAAGTAGAAACGGAAGGAAACATCTTTGGATGACAGCAGCCACTCAAGTGGCATTTGCAACGTCTGCTCCACATAGGAGAGATGGTGTGCTGCACCATCAACATCCCTTCTGACATTCATACCGACGTCTGCCATGTGTCGTTTCTCAGCTGGGATCTGGAAAGCTTTCTTCATTGTGTCAACATCTTGTTAAACATGTCAGCAATTTGTGTGATTCACTGCATGAGAATCAGTGCAGGAGATTTGGTTGATGGATTGGTATTCCAGGGCCTGCAAACATGGGAGAGAGGCCACTCCTTATCCGGGTGGGAAGGCACACTGCAGAAAGAGTCTCCTTCCAGGATGCTGTTGTGCATATGGGCCCCAAGAGTGTGAGGGGTTAGAGACTCCACCACTGTTGATGACAACTGTGGGAAACCACCTAGGAGTGAGTCTAATTTCCTGCAGTGGAAGAGAGAAGAAAATAGTCTTAGAAAGAAAATAAAGCAAATTTTCTTTAACTAGTGCAGTGTCCAAGTGATTTAAATTTACCTGTGCCTTGGAAGACAAGATCCAAGGCCATTATCTCAGTGCAGGCAATTATGAGTGTGGACTCACGCACCCATCTTGCCTGGGGAGATGCTCAAGTCTCAGCTATAGGGAGGAGCAGCACGCCACTCGGCTCCTGTCTGCCTTATGAGGTGGTGCCCGAGTCTCCAGAGAGCGTTGAGCCTGGAGAATCCAACTACACAATGCGAAGGGGATAGCAGCACTTGCTGTTCTCTTCTTCATCTCTCTGTCTTCTCCCACCTGGAGACTGATGCATGAAGCAAATGCAGCAGGTCAGGGCAGATGAGGACTTTGGCAGAGGGTGGGTGATGGGGCTGCAGTGTGCCCAAATGCTTCTGGGTACGCTCTCCAGGGTGGCTGCCCCATGTCTCTATGGCAAAGCCTGCGAAATTACAAGCATTCAAGTCTGTACAATTGCCACTGACTCAGCTGCCAAAACATATTTTCCATCCATTTCTAACAGAGGCTTCTGTTTAAATAGAGAGGAGAAGAGAGATGATGTCTTTTCAAAGTGATTCCAGCCTGATTCTCCAAGTGCAAGCGGTAAAGTCACCAAGTCTAATTGGGATGAATTGATTTATCCTCCTTGGCAGCCCTGGTCAGCAGCCTCCCAAGAGGCTGGCCTGCAAATGGGAGGTAATCATGGTGACATACATATTTCTCTGGATGCTGCTCAGCTAATCCCGTCCTTCTTGCATAGATAACACTTCGGACAGCTAATACTCCACCACGGGTCTGGAATTGTTTGTTTAACCCTTTGCTTCAAGAAGACAGATGGGGATGCTTTTGAATGCAGTAGAGCTGTCAGAAAAAGATGTGGGAGCTACAGTGTCTTCTATTATACTATAGAAGTTATTAATTTTTTTCTTCCCTTTTGGCCTAAAATGAAATGACCCTGTACTCTTTGAAATGATGGAATTGTATACATACCCTACATGACCACCCAGGTACATGCACCAGTGATGCATATGGATGCATCATGAGACTTCAGGTGGTCACGGCACCCCTTTTGCTTGACCCTCTGGGTGGGGGCTTTATTGGGGTGAGCTTTGAGAAATCTTTTTTGGCAGAACTGGGGATTGAACTCAGGCCCTCGCACTTGCCAGGGAAGTGCTTATTCCCACTGAGCCATCTCCCCGGCCCCAACTCTGAAAAATTTTCATGGCACCCTCATAAGCCTACTGATTCCTCAGTTAGAAACCTGAAGAACTGTCGCTGAACCTGAAAGCTTTCTGTGGGTGTCAGTTATTAATTTCTTATGGACTCAGCAGTCTGCACTACACAGTGTGTCATCTTCTCTTCTTTTCCCCACTGGCCAGGTCTGAATGCTCCGTTGGCTTGGAAAAGTGTCCTACTCCAGCTCTGGACTTCTGTGCCCCAGCATCCTGCTTAAGGCACAGGACTTTGAGGAGCAAATAAAAGTCCTAGCTTTAATAGTTTGAGGAGGCTCCCTACCATTTTCCATAATGGCTATACTAATTTATATTCCCACCAACAGTATACAGGGATTTCCTCTTCTTTGTGTTCCTGCCAATATTTATCCTTCTTCTTTATGATAATCATCATTCTAACAGGTATGGCATTTCATTGTATTTTAGTTTGCATTTCCCTTAGGATTGATTGAGCATTCTTCATAAAACTCTTGGCCGTTCGTTTTTCTATGAGAAATGTTTATTCAGAGCCCTTTTCCATTTTTAAATCACGTTATTTGTTCTTTTGCTGCTGTTTGAATTTCTTACATACTTTGGATATTAACTCCTGGCCAGACATGTAATTCACAAATATCTTCTCCCATTCTATATGTTGTCTCTTTACTCTGTCAGTTGTTTCTTTTGTTGGGCCATTCTTCATTTATGAAATTCGGTTTATTTTTCTTTTGTTGCCTGTGCTTGGGGAGTCATATTTCAATGAAACCATTGCCCAGACAAAAATCAGGAAGCTTCTTTCTTGTATTTTCTTGCAGTTTCATAGAGTCACAGCATATATTGAAGTCTTTAATCCATTGTTGTTGACTTTTGAAAGTGCTAAGTGATAAGAGTGCAATTCGTGCTTTACCATGTGGCCATCTAGTTTTCTCAGTACCATTTATTAGGCGTAACTGGGCATTCAACTCAGGACCTTGTCTTTCCAGGCAGGTGCTTATACAGCTGAGCTATCTCCCTGGCCTATGTCTGCATGTTCATGATACTTTAGTTGAAGATCAATGAGCTGTAAATGTGCGGACTTATTGTATTATTTCTGTGACCTGTATTGATATAATGGTCTATATGCCTATTTTTATGTCAGTACAATGCTTTTCTGATTGCTACTAGTGTGGTACCTCCAGTTTTGCCTTTAGTATCAACATAGCTCTTGGGTCTTTTGCAGTTTATATGAAATCTAAAATATTTTTCTTTTCTTTGCCTCCAGTATTAGGGATTAAACCCAGGACTTTACACATGCTAAGCAAATGTTGTACCACAGAGTTACGTTCCTAGACTTCCCTCTGAAAAGATAGTCTCGCTGAGTTGTCCATGCTAGCTAAGCTAGCTTCTAACTTGCAGTCTTCCTGCTTCAGCCTCGCAAGTGGCTGAAATTTTGTTGGGATGTCATTGAATCTTCTATGTTTTAATATGGGATTTTCAATAATATTAATTCTTACAGCCCATGAACAAGGGATTCATTTCCATTTGTGTCTTATTCTATATCTCTTATCAAAGTTTTAGCTTTCTGTGTACAGATCTGTCCCTTAAATTTATTTATAAATGTTTCTTTTGATGCTATTATTTCTTTTGATATTTTGCACACATTTCTTTTGTTACTAAATTTTTCTTTTGATGCTATCATAAATGGATTATTTTCTTGATTTTTCCCAGATAGTTTGTTAGTATAGAGATACACTATTGGTTTATGTATGCTAATTATGTATCATGCAACTGTATTTAATTCATTTATTTATTAGTCCTAGTAAGTTTTGGTGGGATATGTAAGATTTTTATGCATATAGTCATTTTAGCTATAAGTAGAAAAGTTAACATCCTGCTTTTCAGTTTGGATGCTTTTCATTTATTTATCTTGCCTAATTGCTTGGGCTAGGATTTCTAGTGTACTGTTGAGTAGGATGTGGCTTTATACCACACCTCAGAAGGAAGAATTCAGTTTTCCCCATTGACTGACTATGATGCTGGATGAGGCATTTCTTCTAAGCAGTCTCCACTACGTTGGGGAAATTTCCTTCTCCAGTTGTGTGGAGAATTGTTGTCATGCTTTTTCTGCACCTGCTGAGATTGTGCATTCTTACTATTCATTGTGTTCATGTGGTGTACCACGGCCACTGATTTGCATACATTAAACCAACTTTGTATCCCAGGGGAAAAGCCCATGTGGTCGTGGTACATAACGTTTTTTTTTTTTTTGATGTTTGCCAGTATTTTATGAAGCTTTGCTGCAACTATGCTCAATTGGAATATTGGCTTGAAGTTTGCTTTGTCTTGCTTTGGTGTCAAGGTGATATTGAACTAAGAAGAAGTTTGGAAGTTTTCTCTCTGGTTTTTGGAAGGGTTTAAGGATTGGTATTCATTCTTGGAATGTTTATTAAAATGCAGTCATGAGAGCATCGAATCCTAAGCTTTTCTTACAAAAGGGAGTCTTTTTTTTCTTATAATTACTGATTACATCTTACTCATTGTTAGTTTGTTGAGATTTTTTATTCGTTCAGGATTCAGTCTTGATAGGTTGTCTGTTTCTGTGAATTTATCCCTTTCTTCTGTGTTATTCAATTTGTTGCCATATAATTACCTGTGGTAATCCCTTAGGGTCTTCAGTATTTCTGTGGTATCAGTTGTAATGACTCCTACTATGTTTATAATTTTATTGAGTTTTCAAAGCAACGATCTGTTAATTTTGTTTATCTTCTCTAAAAGCCAACCCTTAGTTTCATTGATTTTTTTCTATTGCTTTTTTATTCTTTGTATGTTTCTCAAGCTATCTGGATTTTTTTTGTGTATGTGGTAGGGGGAGAACCAGGGATTGAACTCAGGCCCTTGCACTTGCCAGGGAAGTGCTTATTCTACTGAGCCATCTCCCCGGCCCCTTCTATTGCTTTTTTAGTCTCCTTTTCTTTTATGTCCTATGGAGTCCTTTTCCCTTTTATTACACTGGTATTAGTTTGTTCTTCTAGCTCCTTGAGGTGTACGGGTAGGTTGTTTATTTCAGAACTTTCTTTTTCCTTCTGTAGGCATTTATTACAGCAAACTTCCTTCACTGAACTACTTTTGGACATGCCGTAATTTCTGACATGTTATATTTTCATTTTTCTCAGAATATTTTGAATTTCTCTTTGGATTTCTTCTTGGACCCATTGATTGCTCTGAAATGTGGTGTTTAATTTCCCCATATTTGTATGTTTTTTAATTTTTTATTTTGCATTTTCATTTCATTTTAATTGGAATGATATTTGGTACGACCTCAGTCTTCTTCAATTTGTTAATACTTGTTTGGTCATTTATCCTTGAGAAAATTGTATGTGTGCTCAAAAGGAGTGTGCATTCTGCTGCTGGCTGGATGGTATATTCTGTGTATAGCTGTTAGGTTCATTTGGCCCATAGCAGTGGTGGCAAATCTATGGCACTTGGGCCTCAGCAAGCTGTTTGTTATCATTGAAGGCTCTGAAAGGTTTGCCATCACTGGCCTATTGTATTGTTTATAGCTGGTATGACCTTACTGATTTTGTCTAGCTTCGTGTGTGTGTGTGTGTGTATGTGTGTGTGTGTGTGTGTTTATATTTTAACTTGGAACTGAGCCCAGAGCCTTTGCATTAGGCTACATCCCTAAGCCCTTTTTAAATTTCATATTTTGAGATAGGATCTTACTAAGTTTCCAACTTGCCAGTTGCCGGTGATCCCCTTGTCTCAGTCTCACGGAGTGATGGGATTGTAGATGTGGGCCACAATACCTGGCCTGATTTTCTGTCTTGCTAATCAACCCATTGCTTAAAGGGGGACGTTGGAGCTCATCCCGACACATTATTGTGTTGTGTCTGTCCCTCCCTTTGGTCTCACCAATACTATTTTATATATGCAGGTGCTTCTACAACTACTTTCTTCTTGTGATAGTTTTTTTCTTAGAGTCTATTTTATCTGATATAAATATGCTACCCTGGCTCTGTATTAGTTACAATTTCCATGAAATATTTTTTTCTGTCCTTTGACATTCGGGCTATATGTGTCCTCAAAAATGAATCTCTTATAGGCAGAATTTAGTTGGATTTTTAAAATTCTATTCAGCTATTCTATGTTTTGATAGGAAAATTTAATATTTCCAACTAAAGTAATTATGCATAGGCTAAGATTTACTACTGCCAGTTTGTTACTGATTTTCTGTTTCATAGTTCTTTTGTTCTGTGGCTCCTATTCTGCTATCTTCCTTTATGATTATTGTGCTTTGATTCTTTTTCTTCTGTTGTGTATTGATCAAAGGGATCTTTTGGTTGATTATCATGAGGTTTATGTAAAATATTTTATGGCTATTGCAGTTTATCTTAAGCTGACAGCAACTTGCCACTGACCACATAATTTTTATATGCTTCCCTGTAGTTACTGTTCTTTTGTTTTAATTAGAATTTCGTTCAACATTTGTGTGTGTGTATGTGTGTGTGTGTGTGTGATGGATGTTGATGAACTCATAGGTTTTGTTTGAAAAAGTCCTTATTTTCTTACTTTTTCAGGTAAAGGTTTGTTGAATATAATATCCATGATTGCAGTCCTTTATCTACTAGTACTTTAAATATACCTTTTTATATTTTCCTGGCTTGTGAGGTTTCTCCTGAGAAACCTACTAATAGCCTTTTGAAGTTTCCCTTGTACATGGCAATTAGTTTTCCTCTTGCCACTTCAAAATTCTCTTTTGGTCATTCATTTTTGAGGCTTTGATTATAATGTGTCTTTGTGTAGATCGTTACATTTAATGTATTTATTTAATCTATTTGAGACTCATTGTGGGATTCATAAATTTAAATGATCATTTCCCTTGCCAGATTTTGGGAGCTTTCTATCATTGTTTCTTTAAATAAATTTTCTACTTTTTTGTCTTTCTTTGCTCTTTCTGTAACTTTTTCTTTTTTCCTTTTTTTTTTTTTTTTGTATTTTAGGACAGGGTCTACAGGGTCTCACTGTATAGATCAGACTCAGAGTGATTCTCCTGTTCACAGCCTTCCAAGCGCTGGGATTACAGGTGTGCGTGACCACACCCAGTCTCAATCATGATCTTAGAGTGTCCCAGGAGCGGGACCAACAAGGAAGATCCGGGGCTCAAACTCCGGGCCCCTGCTTCTGCCTGAGCAGGCCCTTTAATCCACTGAGCTATCTGGCTGGCCCTTCCTTCTGTAACTTATACACATTGTGTTATTGTGTCCCATAATTCCCATTAGAGTTTCTTTACTTTTTCAAAAGTTCATTTTTTCTTTTTGTTCCTCTGACTAACTTCAAGTCCACTAATTCTTTTGCTTGGCCAAGAAAAACTACTTTGGCATCTTTAAGTCCAGTCATTTTATATTTTAACTCTAGAATTTTTATGTAGTTCTTGTTTATTCTTTCTAGCTCTTTGCTGAATTTGTCATTTTATGTGTGCCTTATTTTCCTGCTTTGTTTTTGTTTTCTCTTATAGCTCGCTGAGCTTCTTTAAAATGATTAGTTTTGATTCTTTGTCAAACAGCTCATCAATTTCTATTTATTTCAGGTCAATAAATAATTTCTTATTTCGATCTTTTGATGTTGCCATGTTCCCTTGGTTATTCATGATCCTTGTGATGTATTACAATCTAAACGTTTTAACAATTAGGCACCTATTCCATTCCTCACAGACTGGCTTTGGTAGAAAAAGCCCTTCACCATCCACCTGGTTTAGGGTTTCTGGGCAGGTTATATGATAGAATCCATTTGCAGGTTTGCTGCTGAAGTTCAGGTACAGCTGGAGCCTAATCCAACTTCCGGGCCAATTTGGAGATTAAATCCATGATGTTAGGCTGAGGTTGGGGGCCATGAGGGATGGATTGTCACTGAGACAAACCTTGAGCCTGGGTCTGCTGGAGCCTTCCAGTTCCAGATTGCAGAGGATAATACTACACTTGAAATGGGGGATTGCCTGGGTTAGCTTGGCAGTGCAGTGGGCCTGGACTCTGGGCCTGCAAGAGCTTGCCTGGCCTGAAGATGGGCTTGAAGCCCAGGGCTGTGCATCTGGCCTGGTGTTAATGCTTGAAATCTGGGTTGTGAGGTGTGGCCCGGCACTGAGGTCCTCAGGAAAGCAAGCTGTGCTGTTCATTCTCCTTTTCCCCCCATTGAAGGTATTTCTCTCTGTCCTGAGTGTCTGAGCTTGAGGGAGAGGTGACACAGGTAAAGTAAATCTGTCTTTCTTTTTTCCTATTTATTTTTAAAAGTTTTTCTACTGACCTATTGAAAGGAACAGTCAATGATTTTTTTTTCTTCTTTTTAATTTGTTTGACCACATTTGTGAACCCGTGTTTCTTGACCTCATCAATGGGTTTCTTTCTATGTCTGTGCTGTACCAGATGCTCCAGTCTCTTATCTGGAAACCTCAGTTCTTGTGGAAGTGTTTCATGAATTGTTCAAATTGATGTATTGATGTTCCTGTCAGTGGTCGAGCCTAGGAAATCCCCATTCTACTTTGTTGGTGGTGTCACTTCTCTTTTATCTTAGATATTTATTTGCTAATTTTGTTTCTCATCTTCTACTACATGTTCTGTGACAAATCCAGGAATGAATTAATTTTTGTGTGTTGCTGAATTTCAGGCAGTGTCTGAAGTATAGCTCAATAATACTTGTTCAATAAGAATTTTAAATTAATGAGAATTTCTACATTTTAATTATGATGTGTCCTAGATATTTTTTCCTCTGAACTTATTGATATCCCTGTCTCTAACTCATTGCATCTCTGCTCTGTGATTATGAACATTTTCCTTTCACCTTTCTGTTAGGAGAATTTTTGAAGGGTTCCTTACTAAGATGAATTTGGCCAATAATTAGACTCTCTCGTTTCTGTGCCTGCCCTAACACTCATTACCTTGCTTATTTAAATTGGAAAACAAACCCCCAAATTAAGGCTGCATGAGCAAAGGCAGAAAGCTCCAAAGCTTGCTGAGTTCCTTCCAGTGGGATTTTCCTAACCTGGCTCCTTCAGGGCTGAGCGCAGACAGTGCAGATCTCCAGAAGGTGATGGATAGCACACCTTCCTGTGAGCCTCCAGAAAGAGCCTGCTCCTCTGGGTTTACTCTCTGACTAATGAATACTGGTCATCAGTGTGGTCGTGTTAGTGGCTGGCCTCCTCTACCAGGCCTGAGTGCTGTACTGCTTTTGCCCAAGAGAAGCTCGGCCACAATAAGACCTTCAGAAGCCTACAGGACCAGATGGGTCCCCAGACGTGCCATCACCTCTTATTGTCACTGCTCAGCTGGTGTATGCCTCTAGGTTGCCTTGTCCTGTTGCTTAACTAATTTGAGGGAGCTTTTCTGTCTCCTATCACAGAGGCTCTGAGCTTCTTTGGTTAGACACCAAATGTGTCTTCTATTCTTTTTATTTCACAATACCCTAGACAAGCTCCAGTCCACAGTGAGTGTCTCGTGTGTGTGTATGTGTGTGTGTGTGTGTGTATACACACACATATATATGCACACACAATAGGAATTTTAAATTAATGAGAAATTCTACATTTTAATTATGATTTTCCCTAGATAATTTTTCCTCCGAACTTATTGATATCTATATCTATCTATATCTATATCTATGTCTATCTATTTATATCATCTATCTATAACTAAATAAACCAGACACACATGTGTAAATATCATATAGTCTCCCTAGTATAAGAAGCGAAAAGCAGAAATACAAATGGAAACGTACAACAACTAAAAATCAATTGAGTCAGATAAGGCAAAGTGAATGGCATATGCTGCAGAATACTAATCAGCTTTTCTTCTGGATGGTTAACAACCTAAGTTCACAGGTCAAAATTGGAGAAATAGAAGAGCCACAGTGCCAGCAACATTTTGGCCCTAGCCTTTCAAGGTCAGTGAAGACCCAGGACATAGGAGAACCTGCACTGCAACATCTGAAGCTCAGTTGAGCTGCAAATTTTCTGAACAAGGAGATTATGGAGCTACAGAGGAAAGAGATCAAAGTTCCATAGTGTGCCTGGGGAGAGTCACATGGAGAGAAAACTTTCTCTCAGGCTCTCACAGAGAGCAAACTGGTCAAGCATTGGCTGTGACTCATCCACATGGATGATACAGACGAAGGATCTATAGAATAAGGTACAAGACTACAAGATAAACCCTGAGGGGACTTCACTGACCTCATAAGAAACATAAAGTACATGTGTTGGTATATAAGTCTTGCTCTATCTAGGTCTCAACCATCCAGCAGAAAAGTATAAAAATGAAGTATACACCGCAGGGCCATAATAATAAGTTGAGCTGTAAACGGCTATGGTCAACAACTTCTTCGGATAACTCACTATTGTTGTGGAATGCTGGACTGTGATGGATTGTGGTGTCGAGTTCAAGCACCTAAGTTAGTTGAATGACAATGGAGTGCCCATCTCTGACAGGTGTAGATAAAGGAAGGGATATAGAAAGGAAGAATCATGATGTGTGTGTATGGACAGTACAGTTGGGATAGATAACGCTGTGCTTCTACATAATTCTATGAGAGGCAAGATGTGCACTAATGGTGGTTGGGCAGGATATTATGTCGGCTTCTAGTACTATGGTCATCCACTAGGAAAATAATTATTGAATTTCTGATATAATTCAGGTATAAAAAATAAGATAAGTAAGCAGCTACACTCTTAATTTACTGATAAGAGACATCAGCTAAAATAATATCTGTAAATATAATATCATGTATGCACCTTGTGTGATACCAAAACATTATGAAAACAGTTTGCAATGTATTAATTTATGAAATCCATCTTGTCAAGGTATCTTAAAACTGTCTCATTGACATTTGTACTTCAATAAAACAAAAATAAAAAATATATATATCTATACCCATGTCTATGTCTATGTCTATATCTATATCTATCATCTATATCTATATCTATATCTATATCTGTATCTATATCTATGCCTAGGGAGAGTGTTATTAGATTGGCTGTCACAGTGGGAGGCTAGATAGTTCTACAATGACCATCAGCAGGCTGGAGAGCTGAGGAAACCAGTAGATGCTCAAATCAAGAAGCCAAAAGCTTCAGAACCAGAAGGGGCCAAAGATGCAGCCTGAGTCTAAGGCTAAGGCCTGGAAGCCCCCTACAGAGTTGGGGGTGCAAGTTCCAGTCCAAAGGGTTTTTTGTTTGTTTCATTTTGTTTTTTTCAGTACTAGGGAATGACTTGTACACGCTAGGCAAGTGATATACCACTGAGCTACATCCCTAACATCCCTAACCTTGCCACACAATCACACACACACACACACACACACACACACACACACACAAACTGTTAGGTTCAGTAAAGAAATTCAGCAAAGTTGTCAGATATGGAACTAAAATATAAAATAAATGGCATTATTATAAATGAACAATGAATCTGAAAATATAACCCTAAAAGAATAACTGGACCTACAATATTATCAAGAAAATTAAAATAATTAGGAATAAATTCATCTAAGGAGGTCAAAGACTTGCATGCTTAAAGCTACAATATACTGCTGAAAGAAATTTTAAAAAAACATAAATAGATGAAAATATATCTTGCATTCATAAATTGGGAAATGTAATGTTAAGATCCCAGTGACACACAGAGTAATCTATATATTTCATGTGATCTGTGGCAAAATCATAATGACATTTTTCAAAGATGTAAAGTAATTGCTTCCTAAAATTTTAAGGGACATTAAGGGTCCCAAATACCTATACCATTTCTGAAGTTAGAGGCCTTGTACTTAACTGATTTCAAAAATTTTTGCTACAATGGTTGAAACACATTGGTAGGGTACACATACAAACCCATGAAGTACAATAAGAAGTCCTGAAAGGAACTCTCACATACATGGCCAGATGATTTGCAACAAGGGTACCAAGACCATTTAATGAGGAAAGAACAATATTTTCAAAAAATGTTGGGAAAACTTCATCTCTACATCTGAAAGAATGAAGTTGTACCCTTACTTCACACCATATGCAAAATCTCGTGATAGATCAAAGGCTTAAATATAAGATCTAAATTTATAAAACTTTTAAAACAAAGCAGGAGAAAAACTTCATGGCATTGAATTTCACAATGATTTCCCAGATAGTACCCCCAAATCATAGGTGATACAAGTGGAAACAGATAAATTGGAGAACATTAAAACTAAAAACTTCTGTGAACTAAAGGTCACTACAAATAAAGTAAGCAAAGAAATGGTAGAAAATATATGTAAGTTATATATCCCAAGAGAAATTCCTATCTGGACTATATAAAGAATTCCTACAGCTCAAAAGCAAGTTGGCCTGAGTCACACAGACATTTCTCCAGAGATGTTCAGGTCACCGGTGAGCATAGGTAAAGACGTTCAACCTCACCAGTCATTAGGACAGTGCACATCAAAACCACAACAGAATCATTTCATACCCAAGACAATGGCTGCTATATCAAAAACCAGAAACTAACTAATGTTGGTGAATCTGTAGAGAAAGTGTCAAATGATCTGAAAATGTTATAATGAAAATGTTATAATAATTCTTCAAAATATTAAAATAGAGTTGCATAGAATCTAGGAAATCATGCATGGGTACATACCCAGAGGACCAAGAACAGGGACCCAGCCATATCCTGCTGGGGTGTCTGTACACCTCCGCCTGTGGCAGTGTTATTCACAAGAGCCAAAATGTGAAAGCAACCCAGATATGCAGTGATGGATGAATGATAAACAGGATGTGGGATATTATTAGGCCTTAAAAAGAAAGAGGATTCTAACACATGCTATAACACGTATGAACCATATAGATGAGGACAGCTATAAAACACCAATCCTCTATGACTTCACTAAATGAAATATGCACTGTAAACTCACAGAAGTACACAGAATGCTGGTGTACAGGGGCTGGATGGAGGGATAATGGGGAGTTGCTGTCTGATGGGTCTGTATTTTCACTTTTGAGAGATGAAAACTTCTGGAAACAGATTGCACAACAGTGTACATAAAGTTAATACTCTTGGACTGCATACTTGGACATGGGTTAACGTAGTAAATATTATATACATTTTACCACAATTTTAAAAAAACTATCCACAATCCACAAATGGACCTCCACAATTGGCCGACTGTTCACATTAGACTTGTATGTGTCTGTAAGTGTTCATGTGTGAGCACACACACAGAGTCACACACACATACACATCATTGATTCTTTTCACCTGACAGCATTGGAGCATGTAGAGAGGTATAAATTATACCAGATGGTTTCTGTCTACATGAGCAGAGTGAGAGAATCCAATCAGTGCAATGAAGCCTAGTGATGCTCTTGTGATTAAGTGCTGGAAATACTGAGAGCTACAGGGCAGAGTGGAAGGTCTTTGTGAAGGGGCAGATGTGTGAGTTAGGTTTTGAAACACTAAGAATTTTACAGGAAGAGAGAATAAGTAGAAAGGCCCGGGATCTTGAGAAGTGTTTGGGGTAGTGAAATCCAGAGACCTGTTGGGTACATTGGGGTCGGGGGCAGGTAGTGATGAGGTGTGAGACCATGGAAGAAGTCTGGGGTAAGAATCTGGGGACTTCAGTTTTGTGGCTGTCACCCAGCAGAGGGTTCCTCTTGCCTTCCCCAAGGTGGTCTTACTCATTTAAAAAAAAAATTTATGCATTTGGTACAGAGTCTCAGACTTGTGATGATCCTCCTGTTTCAGCCTCCCCAGTGCTAGGATTACTGGTGTGCACCACCATGTTCAGTTTCCATGGCCAGCACGGCATGCGGTAGCAGGGATCAAATCTGGGTCTTTGCACTTGCCTAGGCAGGTGCTTAGATCACTGTTGCTCATTTGTTTTTAATGATGAGAATATTTGGTTGCAACATGACACTTTGTTGGTCACCAGGAATTGGCTGTCACCGCACAAGTCCCACAGTAACTCTGAAGACTGCCACTTGCAGCTCTGAAGAAGGGAATTGCTAATATGGTAGCTGTCAAAGGGTGGCGCCCTCTTTTGGTTGCCTTTTGAATCTATGCACTTGAATGCAGGGTGGTCCCAAATATTATTTACTGTTGTCATTTAAAATAGTGTCACCAGGGGCTGGAGAGATGGCTCAGTGGAATAAGTGCTTCCCTGGCAAGTTAGTGTAAGGGCCTGAGTTCAATCCCCAGTTCCACCCAAAAAAAGAAAAAAAAAAAGAACTTTTAATGCTTATACTAAGTCTTCAAAATCCAGGGCTGGATTTTGAATACCAGTGTTGTTTTGTTTTGTTTTTTCCAGAACCCGGGATTGAATTCAGACCTTTGTGCTTTCCAGGGAAGCATTTATTCTGCTGAGTGATCTCCTCGGCCCCAGTGCAGAGCTTTTCATTAGAGAATAGTTTATATTTATGGCATGTCTCCTCTCAGATGATGCACATTTTGCATTCTCAGTAAGCATCTGTTTGTTGCCAGTGGCTACCACCGTGAGAGCAGGCCTAGAACATGCAGTGGTTTCAACCCAATCTGAACAGCCGTATACTTCTCAAGTTCTTTGGTTGGAATAAAATACCACCAGCATGAATACCCATGCTTAAGACTTTGCGCTCAGCACTGATCCAATTGTTTCTCTAGCATTTAGGAAGGCTTAAGCTGATAAAGTGTGATTTTCACTTGCCAGGACCATAAGTGTCTAAAACTGTGTGATCATGTCACATCGTGGTAGTGAGTGCCAGCAACCTACCCATCAGGGATGTGCCTGCTGACTCTGACACCTCCACTTGCCAGCTTGTGTGTGGATATTCGTTTTCATTCAGCCCAGCTAATAGATCTGCACCCCTCTTCAAGCTGTGTACACGGACCTGCTAGTGTAGAAGGGGTTGAAAGTAGAAAAGAAATTGGCCTGAAGGATAAATGAGAATGTGATGATTAACCTCATTCTACGTTGGACATAAACACACAAGCACTCACCAGACACTTGGGTAGAGATGTTTGTATATCTCTGTGCCTCACAGCCCAAAGCAATAGTTCTTTCAGCCACAACTTAAGCAGCTTCTACTGCTTTTCAAATTTCTTTGCATTGTACATTTTGTGTATTTTTAGCATACAGATTTGGAACTCTTCAATCACACATTATCTTTTTTTCATTAGCAGAATTTTTTCCGCAAGCCATATGCTGTTTTCCTTTTAAAATACAAATGATTTGTTTTCCTCATAACCAGTTAGATTCTTGCCAAAGGTAGGAAAGAATCTTTTGAGATAGTGGCTCTTACGGCATTGCTCTCCAATCAAGATAACAAACTGGTTGAAAGCCACAGCAGCGAGAAACAAAACAAGACGTGAGCCCAGGGGTTGAGCACTGTTTTTTAGCTTTAAAGGAAAACAAAATCCTAAGAACAACTGATTAAGCAGCATACACTTGTTGTCTTCAAAAGAAGGACTGATTTTTCCTTATCTCTTATTTCTTACTTCTTTACAAATGAGTCTTTTCCAAAATGTAAGCAGTTATAAAGGAAAAGACTGTGTGTGTGTGTGTGTTTTAAAGTGGTAATTAGACAGATAGAGGGAATAAGGTAAAGATTGTAAAGTTTGTGGCTGGCAAAAATAGCCAGACTGCATCTAATTATGTAAGCTGGAAACTTCTAGAAAGAACACAATTTGGAAGTAGATATTGACAGGGCTGCTAGTTCTGGGTGTAGTCTCATGAGAACCTAGAGAGGGAGTATTACATTACAAGTTTTGCTCTCTGAGGACCTAGAACAACTATAGGAGGAGAGCTGAATGTAGAAAGTGAGACAACTGTAGGAAGAAAGGCATTAATAGTAAATAGGAAACTTGGTGGCTTGCCCCAACCCAGGTAAAGGAGAGGTTCACCAATGGAAGAGACCAACAGCATTTTCTTTAGGCATTATAGAAGAGTGTAACCTACCTTACTATGTTACAGGTGTCCTATACATAGGCAACCAAGCCTATATCTTGACCTTTTTTCTCTCAAGTTTTACTTTCTTTCTTTTTAACTTATTTTAGGAACTGGATCCTTGTCTCTTTTCCCATTGGTGACTTTTCTTTTTGGCTAAACTGGAAAAACTTCTAACTGATATGACTTGATTTAACTTTTGCCTAAAACCATCTCTTCTTCAAAAGTTTGTTGGGATTTTGACTGGTATGGTAATAAATATATAAATCAAGTTAGTGGGAACTAATATCTTAACAAGATTGAGTCTTAACACATCTCAACATGAGAACGTGACCCATCTGTCCGTTTGGTTGGGTGTTTGATTTCTCATCAATGCTTTATAGTTTTTAATGTACAGATACGGCACATCTTTTGACAGGTTTATCACATTCTTGATGTCAAGAATGTGTTTCTTTTCCACTTTTTGAGTTTTGATATTTTGTTTCTAACTTCAGGTTTTGATTTCTCATTCATTATATTTAAAATACTATAGTTCTGTGCTAATTGTGTATTCTTGGTTTTTCAAAACTTATCGTGTTGGTTCTAAGTTTCTTGCTTACTGACAATAGGTCAAGTCTGCAGACAAGCTAGCTTTGTTTTCCACCCAACATGACACCTATTCTCATTCTCACCTTGTTGTACTGGCTACTGCTCCTATAATTTTGAACAGAAGTGCAGAGAAGTAGCTATCTTACTTTTGCCCTTAGTTGGTGAAAGCTATTTAGTCTTTTACTCTTTGATGTATGATAATAGTAGCTATAGACATTTTCATAGATGCCCTTTGTCAGGTGAAGAATTTTACCTCTATCCCTACTTTGTTGAAATGAACTTTCACTAGAAATGAACATTATATTGTACGAAGTGCTTTTGTAGAAATTGTTGAAATAATACCTATTTTATTTGCTTATAGTTTATAAATTTTGGCTGGAAGCCAGATCTGAGCAATACTTAAATTCCTGTCCTTGGTCTCTCTTAGGATTCTGTTGGTTTCCTCAGGCTTCTGTATGAGCATGGGGGTTGCCCAGTGTGGGTGCACAATTGCCTGGCTATCAGAACCTTGTTGGGATTTTGACTGGGATGGTAATAAAGATATAAATCAAGTTGGTGGTAACTAATATCTTAACAGGATTGAGTCTTAACACATCTCAACATGTGAATGTGACCCATCTGTCCATTCGTTTTTGTTTTATAAATTTAACATCTACTAATTGTACTGTGATAGCATGCAGAAATGCCAAAGTGACACGCAGGCTTTGGAGGCAGTGAACAGCTTTATTTTACACTGGGGATCCTGGCTAAGATCATTCCGCATGACAAATCCAGGTGGCCAGTGCAGGCCGGCTAGCACTTTTACGTGACGTACAAGCAGGAAGGCAAGACAGAGCAACATGGCAGTTCTCTGATTAGCCAGCCGGTTGAGACCATCACTTATAAGGCTATATTAACAATCATCATCAGCTATGAGACTAGATGATGATCATAGAACTTGTTATGATCAGACATCCTGTGTATTTGTTTACACTCCTGTGGTTACAGGGGGCAAAGTAATTACAGAGCCATGAAACAGTACAGAGCTAGGCAGCCTCAAAAAGCACAAACTTTTAAATAGAATAATTTTTCTTGTGTGATTTTACCCTTTCGGTGTAAATGAGTGGTGCTCCCTGTGATAGTTCCATATGTGCATAGAGTGCTGTGCCTCCATGTCTGAGAGCTTTCTTCAGCTAGCAAAGCATGTTAAGCCTGTCCAGTGGAAGTCTGAGAGACATCCTCACCTGTAGAAACTGGCTTATCAGCACCTTAGTTTCCTTACCGCAGAATATATTCTGTACCTTGCTTCCCAGAATACCCCACAGCATGAAACTCTGGTTGTGTGTTGTAGCAACTAGTTTAAAACCCACTTTTATTTACTGTTACATCACTTTCTCATTCCCCTATTGATATTCTGAAGAAGAAATCACTCGCCCCCGAATCTTTGCCTCAGTGTGTGCTTCTGGAAGAACCCAAATGAAGGCAAGAGCTTGATGGGGACAGTTCACAAGCCTCAGGAAGGGCAGAAATCCCTTTTAATGTAATGTTATGAAAGAGGAAAGAATTACTGCCTGAAAGCTCTAATCTAAAGATTAGAGAGAAGCCTTGAGGGAAATGATCACAAAATAATCAAATCCATGATGATCTCAGTAGAAATAAGCCAACAAATGAAGAGTTCAGTCCAGGAAAGCAGATTTGCTTAGATTTTTCTCTCTCAAGCCATTTCTCCCAATCAGTATATTTATGTAAGCAAGAAATGGATGCAGATATTGGAACTGTGGCTCAACAGCCTAAAGTTGGCTTCAGAAATGAACTAGGCAGGTCCCAGAAGGACAGAAAGGAAGAGAAGCCAAACAGGGACTCGCCTGGACTCCACAGAGTCAGGGCACCTTGGAAAGGAGGTCACATCCTCAAAGAGAAGAAAAATGAGACAGCCCCATGGCACATGGGGCTGCAGCAAGAGGACCAATCTTGAGAGGAAGTTGTCACCAGCAAAGAGTATGAAAATAGTGCAAACAAACAGCACATTTAAAATTTGTTGGGCAGAAGGAAAGATCAGAGAAGCTTGTTTCTTTGGCAGATGAAAGCTTTTAAAAATCTTTCTCACTCCATCCTTTTGGAAAAGCTCAGCAGCGAGGGTTCAGCTGTGGGCAATTGCAGTTATGGTGCTGGGAAGGACGGCAAAGCCCAGGGAACCACATGCTTCAAAATGACTCACAAATATGGATCAAGCGGAGCTTAGCAGGCTCCATAGCAGTGATGTCCAGGTGGATTTCCTGCCCTGGTGGAAAGCGTCTGTCTTCACAGTGTCCGGAACCATCATCACTGCATCCACAGATGCCTGTTGAGGACTCACAAAGGAACCAATGGAAAGGAAGCTGTGAAATTTTTGCTTTTCTTTCATTTTTAATCACTGTAAATATGACTAAAACCCATGACTGGAGGCTCTCAAGGTTGAAAATCTAGGTCTGGAGTAGGTACCCCAGTGACATTTGAGGTGTCACAGAGGAGCTACTGGCCGGCTATTTTGAGACATCACATGGGACAGAGCCAGAGGTCTGGGAAGAGCCAATGTTGTTCCTCTATTTTTTAAAGAGAAATTTGACCATGGAATCTTGGTTTGGCCAACTCCTAAGGGTACATGAAACAGTGCCCCACAGTAAAGAACCTTTGTGTGATATCTAGTCCATGTGCCCATTGTCACTTGGGAGCTAGGCCATCATCCCTGATGGAGCTCAAGCTTTGTGAGATTATGTTCAAGTCAATGAACTATTGGGCTGGCTAAGTGAATGGCATCTTTGATGGAGGATGTATTTGTGATGGCACAACTGGGGAACATCTTCATGCCTGTTACCTTTGTCATTCCTTCCTTCCCTCTTTCAAGACATAGTTATCAAGTAAAGCTCATGAAATCATGCGGAGACCAGATGCCCTACAACAGAGATCCAGTCTGTGTCCTTATCTTTATGGAGAAAGTAATTTAGCAAGAGGAACAGATGTCAGATCAATAACTATATTGCCTTAGTTAACTCTGACTATAAAAATATTCACAGTAGAAAGGATGGAGTATGGAGAGAACCAATAATGTGGGTTCAGGCTCACTGTGGATGTCACTTTAGAAGCTAGTATGTCAGAGATGGTGTCGTGTGTTGGGGAGATAAAGCATCCCAAGCTGAGGGAACAGCATGTGAGCTGCCCTTGAGGATGGAAGGATCTGGAGTGTTCCAGGAGCCAAAAGAATGCCAGTGTACCATGATGGATTGAAGGAATTATTGTCAGGAGATGGGAGAGCATATGGATAGGAGACCCCAGTGGTATTTTCCCCCAGCCTTTATGAAATATGATCAAAGCCTATGGTGATTATTTAAATCTAAAAAACTGAATTACTATGAAGACTATATTGATATGGATCCCCCTCAAAAATCCACCCCCTCAGTTCAAACACTTGTCCCATAGTTCTTTCTGTGTTCTAAAGCATTTCTCCAAGTCCTCTTTCCTGAGGATCTGTCTTATAGTGTCACGGTTGCCTCAGTGTCCCGAATCAATTCAAAACAACTAGCTTTCACAGTCTCTTTGACTTTGGGGAAGAGCAGCGAGCCACCCAGTGCCAGATCTGGTGCATAAGGCAGAAGAGGTGTCATGTTTTCACAAGCCTGCCTTTCTGCTGTGTGGTACTGGACAGCAGCATTTGCTACATTTCTTTTATTAAATCTGGTAAGGATACTTTGGAAATATGAATGCAGCAAGTGGCAAGAATGATGGAATTAGTATGTTTGCAACAAGGGGAAGTGTTTTGAGGGTGCTTCATGGCAATGTGTCTTGTAATAAACTGTTTTTAATTTAAACCATCCCTGTGCTTTTTGAAAAAGTCTTTATTCTTTATGGAACCCTTTGGCCAAGCACAGTATGATGGATAGAACTCATGACCCAAGGGATGAGCACAGAGAAGCCTGGCTTTCCTGGATACCCCCTGACATAAGTGCCCCCTCAGGCTTGGGGCAGACAGGATGCTGTTGAAAAATGGTGCTGGAGTCAACTGCACTCATTTCAGAGATGAGGAAGCTCTAAGCAAATGTGGGACTTGACTAAGGTCACATAGCTGGCTAAGAGCAAAGGGAAATTGGAATTTCGTTACCTGGCACCCTTGCCTTACTAGGAAGGAAAAGTTCTGAAGTTGCTTCCAGAGATTCCTTGGCACGTGTTTCAGCATGTAATTCTGTTCAGCAAATAGTTTTGAACATCTGCTGTGTGTGCTAGGTGCTCTCCTGGGAGCTGGGACAATGACAGTCACATAGTTCCTATGGAGCTCAGATTTTGTGAGTTTTTATTCAAACAATGAAATTTTTTTTTTTTTTTTTTTTTTTTTTTTTGTTTTTTTTTGCCTTTTTGAGACAGGGTCTCACTGTGCAGTTCAGGCTGGCCTTAAACTCACTTTGTAGCTCAGGCTGGTCTCGAACTCACAACAATCCTCCTGCCTCAGCCTCCCAAGTGCTGGGATTACAGGCCTGCGCCACCAATTTGCCAATGAATGGATAAAGACGAAGACCTCTCTAGGCATGGAAATCCTTAGGTTCTTGTGACACCCACTAGGAGAACACATGTCAAAATAGGCAGAAGTGGAAAAATAAATGATTCACAAGGACTGCAACGTATAGAGGCTTGGTAAATCCAGCGTTGATGGACATTATGAGGAAAGAAGTCCCCTGTAGTCTCAGGTGTCCTAGTTTTGTCCACTTCCTTCTCTGTCTACTTTGTAGCTTGTACCCTTAATAAGAACTGTTTGTTATGATTTGAGTGTGGATTTTGATCCAGTTCTATGCAGAGGTGAACAGAATAGTTGCTGATGGGGTCCAGGGGAGTGGTCAGGCGAGGTGTATCCTTGCGTGATCTCACCTCTTATACTGCATGCTGCTCCCCAGAGAGCATTGCCATGGCTGGGGACATGAAGGGCTCTCCCAAGGGAGCCTTGCTCTTCCCCCAGTGAGTGACAGCTCTTCTACAGCCCAAGTGAGATGGCCCTGCGCTCATGGATTCTCCCAAGCCTATTAGTATTGGTGACATGATTTTATTTTTAAGAGCCACCTTCACGTCCTCACTCCTCTTTCTTAGAATAAGATAGAGAAGAGAGAGAAGACTCATCCCAAGGTGTCCTACCCCTGTGATCAGTAGCCAGTGCCCCAAGCAGCCTTCTGCCCATAAGATGTCCTCATGTTGCAAATCAGGAATTGCCTTGTCTCCCTCAGAAAACTGAAGCTAGCCTGGAGGCCTTGGCTATTCTTCATGGTCCCTGCTCTGTGTCTCTGTAGAGCCCTTTTCTAGTGTCCTGTCTAGCATGGTGGCTTCAGCAATCTGTGGCTGACTTCTGGGACACCCACTGGGAGGCTTCTTCCAACTATCCTCAAAGAAATCAGAAGCCCAAGTAAACCCAGCACCAGTGCACCAATCTCCATCTCTTCCCAGTGCTTCTAGTGAAGTAAAATTTACAGGCAGGAGATAAAACCTTTAAGATCTGTGCTTGAGAAAACACAATTCTGATGATGAACCTTTGCTACTGTCATCTGGGTTGCCTTATATTTATTTTTATTTTGAACTGGGAATACAATACCCAAAATGTCTGTGGTGCCCTGGCCATGTTTCTGGAAGGATCACGGGCAGTAAGAAGGCAAAGAAGCCATTAGACTGGGTCGCAATACTAGAAGCACGATTTCAGAAGTCTACATCTTCACAACTGGTGCTTTCACTACATTTTCATTGAAAAGCATCCTGACATAAATCACCTAACTCCCAATATTACATCTGGCATCAGCATGGTTTTCAACCAGGTTAAAACAAGTTCACAGAGATAGAGAAAGGATTTGAAGAATTTAAATTTTAGTTCTATGAACGAAAATTATCAAAAGATGCAGCTGCCTGGGCTAATGGGATTGCAATACACTGGACAGTGTAAAATGAAAGTTTTTTTTTTTTTTTTAATTTTTTAGAAATCTTTCTGTAGAGGAAACTTTGAGTAAAAATAATGAAATGGTTTTAACATATGGCTTTGGAAATATATTCATGTTTGTTCAGTGAATGATTTCCTGTATTAATAAATATTCTGTCAGCAAATGGAATTTCAAAAATGAACCTCTGAAAGTCTGATTTTGCATTGCGTCATGGAACTTGCTGAAATGTGCCTGCCCTTCCTCTCCTCTGATTGCTTTGCAAAGCCCTTAGAATTCAATCTAAGAGGCTTAACTGACTTCAGTAATACTGGGTGCCCAGCCCAAAGTACTCAGTATTTCAGTAAAATATCTAGTGTTCTTAAGGAGGTATTGATTGATTGTGTGTGTGTGTGTGTGTGTGTGTGTGTGTGTGTGTGTGTGTGTGTGTGTTTGAAAGAGAAAGAGAGCTACAGAGAATATATTTCACTGTTGGTACCAAATTGTACAACATCTGGAAGATTCCATTTGCTTTGAAATTCCTCAGTAGTATCCTTATGCTGATGTCGGACACTTGTCAAACATAGGGGACTTAGTTGCATCAGAATTTGAGAGTTCTTCTCCAATTCTCTTTTTCTTTAAGATCAGTCTAGACACTAACATATTTGACCTTTACCTCTTCCTCTTTAGGCTCAGCTCAATTCAGTTCACGAATGTATGCTGAGACCCTGTCTAAGTCAGTTAGCTGCCGGGGTTGGAGGACATAGTAGGGCTCACAGCTTGCCATGTCCTCAGTGACCAGGACACTTGGATTGGAATAAGGCAAGGATTAGCCTGGGTATTCCAAAGCAGGGGTGAGGCTATTTGTGTGCAGTACAAATCTTCCAGCTTTGTGAGATGATACTATATCATGGACACTCCTCCAAGACCCCCTGCAGACACCCTTCATGGATCAGCCATGGCCCTCTGTCTTATTGGTTCCTGGTGGTGGCGAGCAAGGCAGTTACTGCTGTCCCGTGAGATTATGGTCAGTAGGATACTTGCTGACTATTACCAGAGATTCTGTTTCAGGAAACTGAGGGAGGAGAAAGGTGGGAACTCACATAGTTTGTTGATCCAAGGACACCAGAGCTCCCATTCTTTTCAGCGAAGCCCTAGATGGGTGCTGGAGTATTGGCCATGCTGTGTGACCACTGAGGGAAACACTTCTGAGAGACTCCCCCAAGAAGACCAAGGCAAAGAGTGAACTATTAGGCTTTTCTGTGAAGTCATGGAGGTGAGGATGTTGTTGGGATCATTGGAAATGCCCTTCAGATGGAAATAATTTGTCATTTTTAGTGTCTTTGTGTCCAGTGCTGTGTCCTCATTTCTGTGTCACTCCTGGGAGCTGTGGAGGGGAAGGCTTTGCTCTAATGGAGCTGTAGCAGCTGCTCCAGGCATCCAGGGAGCCACCTGGCCAGGCGGAGCTTCCTTTCATGTCAAAATCAGAGGAGGGAAAATAACAACAAAGTTCTGGCTTTAGGAGAAAACGGCAGGAATGGTGCAACAGAGAAAGAGCTGCAAGGGGAATAAACAAATCACAGAAGTCTATTTTAGGAGCTTTTACTTTTGATTAACCTCAGGCATGGAAAGAAAAAAAGGAAAAAGTACTAAACAAGAACAACAGCAATAACAGTAGTTATCCTTTATATGGTCCAGTTTTCTCCTCTTATTTCTTATACATAATTTCCCTTACTCTGCCACATATCTTAGCAAAAAAACTAATGACAATGACCGGTTTCCCTGCATGGTGTCTGTACCCACCCATCCCACCTGCAGGGGAATTTCACAGAAGGGGTTGATGGGACGTAGGTTCTTAGACTTCTTTTTCCTTTGGTGGAGGTTGGTCCATGCCAAGGACCATGCTGATTGCTCCAGGATTGCTGATTGCTCTATGATTGCTTGTCGAGTTGCCCTCTACAAGCAACCTGAATCTAGGAAACTGATGTTTTGAGTTTTTTTCTGTAACACTTAAGAAATACAGTTTGCAGAGTCACTTCTAAGAGTGGGAGAGAAAGCCAGCCCTCAGTACCTCCAAATAAGTGGGAGGAAAGGGTAAGCACAAATACTTCAGCAATTGGAAATGTTTTATATTTTTTTTTTGTCACACTGTAAAAGAATTACATACTCATTGGAAAAAAAAACTTATACGTACAAAGAAACATGGTAAGTACAAAGAATAAAGCCCAATAATTTTATCACTTAGTCATGCCATGAACATTTGGTGTCTTTCTTGTCATTTTCATATTGTTAAAAATTCTTAAGTATGTAGCTTTAGATATTCAATGGGAGATTAATATACAATGATTTCTCTCCTCTCTCCATATTAGGGTTGCTTTCAGTTTTCCTTATACTATTCTGATGACCGTCCTTGTGTCAAAATTGGTGGCTCTGTTTTTGTCTTTCACAATGGGAGGAATTCCCAGAAGGAATTCGCAATGCTGGCCAAAGGAAGTTTTCACAATTTAAGAAATCCTCTGGATATGAAGTACCACCTTATAATGTGGCAAACAAAATATAAAGCATTTGACCAAAGACACAAAATGGGCTTTTGCTATGGTGCAATTGTGCCCTACCCCCAAGATATGTAGTATTAAAACCTGTCTCAAAAAGACAAAAAAAAAAAAAAAAAAAAAAAAAAAAAAAAAAAAAAAAAAAAAAAAAAAAAAAAAAAAAAAAAAAAAAAAAAAAAAAAAAAAAAAAAAAAAAAAAAACCTCATCTTTTAAGCCGGGCGTGGTGGCGCATGCCTGTAATCCCAGCACTCGGGAGGCTGAGGCAGGAGGATTGTTGTGAGTTCGAGACCAGCCTGAGCTACAAAGTGAGCTTAAAGCCAGCCTGAACTGCATAGCGAGACCCTGTCTCAAAAAGACAAAAAAAAAAAATAAATAAATAAAACCTGTCCTGAGGGTGAAAACTGGAAGGTGCTGTGATACCTTAGAGGACCGGAAGTCACCAGATGGGTGCTCTTGGCAGTTGCTCTCCCACAGTCCTTGAGATGCCTCAGGGGCTGCTGGGAAAGAAGCAAGTCTGGCCGTATTGGCTCTCCTATGTCCTGGCTGTCTTTTAGATCATCTTCCATCCATCTGCAGTTGGGGAGCCCTTACCAGGGCTATTTGGACTTGTAACCTCCAGAACTGTGGCCTAAGTAGACTTCTTTGTTTCCCTGATGAACTATTTCAGGTATATTCTGATGGCAACAAAGAGCTGACTTGTAGAACCTGTCATGCATTTGTGCTTTCATTCAGGGAAGATTCACTGAGCTCACTGACTATAGAGGAGATTGACCATGATGAACATAAGAACTGGCTTTGACTAAAGGGAAAAGGCAATCAATAACCACAGAGATGTTTTCGGGGAAGATCTGATTAGGGGCTCAGCACTTTTAGGTGCTGCTGTTGAGAATAACCAGTGAAAAGAAGGGGACTTTACAACTGCTTTAGGTTGTAGAACCATAGAGACCCCTCATAGCCAAAACCAAATGGCAAAGGGACACCTAACTAACTCCTCCATGCAGATGTCCAGCAGGTAGAGGCCAGCATGGGCCTCTGTGGGCTGACAGGAGGTAGACACTGGCCGAGAGGTAGCAGCACGGCTGACCTAGTGCTTAAGGAAGCAAATACATGAGTGCAAACCTTGACGCAGAAGGCTCAGAGACAGGATGACCCACCTGATACAGTGAAGAGGACGCTGTCAGCTTCCTGATGGGACAGGTACCCTAGATGAAGAATGTTCTGTGCCAGACCAGCCCCACAAACTGGAAAAGGAACAGCTGAGTCAGGAGGACTGCAGCACAGTTAATTCAAACAGCTGTTGGAAAAGAGACCCAAGTGGATAAATGCCCTACAGCCAGAAAGGAAGACAACCCAGTCATTGGGAACCTGATGCAACAAATTGTAGTTCCAGAGTACAAAATACTACACTGTTTTCTTAAAGTCACGGTTGGGAAGAATTCTAATGACAGAGGAACATATTGATGGTATTGCGTTAAATTTTCAAATGAACAGCTAATTTGAAGACAATAGTATGCAATGTCACAATGCTTGTTGAATTCTTATCATTTAAACAAAATTCTGTATTGTTTCTAATTTTCTTTTACTATTTCTGTGTTTTCTTTAAAAATCCAAAATTTAAAAACTATGCAACTTTAAATATTAACATTATATATGTTAACATACATTCATAAAATGCCTTACAAGACTGGTTGATATGTAGCATTCACTGTCTTTTGGTAGGACTACAGTTATCTTTAATATTTTTTCTTTTGATTTTTCAGCCTTCCTAATTTTTAAATTTTTTTATTTTACTGTATTTTTTGGTTGAATTGTTTTTAGGAGAGGTTTATATTTTCGTTGTTGGTGCTGAGGACTAAACCCAGGGTTTCCAGCTTGCTAAGCAAGCATTCTACCTCTGAGCCAAATACCCAGCCCCATTTTTAATTTTTAAAAATTTATTTATTTATTTATTTGGTACAGAGTCTCCTGAGCAGCTCAGACTTGCAGTGATCCTCCTGTCTCAGCATCCCCAGCACTGCAATTATAGGCATGTACCACCACGCCTGGTCTCGGTGGCCAACATAGCTCTCCTGAGTTCTGGGGCCAGCACGGCATGTGGTACCAGGCATAGAACCTGGATCCTTGTACTTGCCAGGCAGGTGCTTACAACACCAACCTGTCTCCCCAGCATCAGCCTTCCAAAATTCTAATAATACATGCATTACATCTCTAATCTAAAAAATACATAAAGACTTCCTTGAATGCCAAAGTTGAGATGATTTCATCACACAAGTTGTGAAGGAACAGCAGTAGAATAGGGGCATTTGTGAGAGGAACACTGAAAGGAGCCACTATCAGCCAGTGCCATACAAGGAGACCAGAGACTTGGTCAGACATTTGCCTAGAGACCTAAGAGAAATACCTGTGAAGAAGCAGGAAATGGGGTACTTAGCCGAGAAGATGCAAAAACTCCTGCCACAATAGCAAGGCATTGGCCAATGTCCTTGAAGAGCATGACCCACTGTGCAGTTCTGGCCACCAAAAGAAGAAGAGAGAAAGAAAGGAAAAGCAGAAGCAGCCCCTTTACTGTGTATCTTGGGGCACTTTTGGAAACTGAAAATGCTGCTCTAGGTTGCTGGGTGAGATGAAGGCTACAGGTTGCAAGAAAGATGGTCAGAGGCAGAGCAAATTTCAGGTGGCAGTGAGAACGGATCAAATATGGAAAGATAAAAGGGTGGCACTGCAGGAAGCATGCCACTTTGCCTAAGAGCAGGTGTTTCTGTCCTTCCTGCCTGGTTGCAGGTTCTTCTCCATTCCTGGACAAAGTTGGCTTACTGGCTAATGCCATGGAGAAGTCTGTTGGGCCGAGACTGTCATTGTGTGAGGGATTCAATCCTGGATCACATCCTCGCTGTGGATGGTACTAACCCCTGCTCTATAAGCAGCAGATCTGCCCAGGTTCCCATCAGGTACCGCCCATCTGTGACCTGGAGATGGTCAAGTTCTAGCTTCAACAGAAAGCATAGGACTGTGAAGAGCAAGGCCTCTGTACACTGACACCTCTTCTTTCTCTAGCATACATCTTCAGGACCCATGACAGATAAAGTCAGTGCCTGGAAAGTGCCCAGGTCTATTTGGACTTTCCCTCAGATATCACTGGCCAGACTGTGGCCAGTCTTTCCTGTTCTAGGTTCTGGACCTTTTAAATGCCTTGGGGGGCAGGAAGTGAGTTGGGTTTCCCTGGCAGCTGACAACCGTGGCAGTGGGAGCCCTCTTGTTTTGATGCATGGATGAGCCAGGCCAGCTTGATGTGGGATTGATCAGAGGAAAACAAATAGGGAGTGGCAGGGTGTCACTTGGGAAGTGTCCCATCTGCTCACCTCGCAATGCTTGGGCCAACTTTCTGTCACTTCTAATCACTGTAGGTCATGCTGTTGAGAAGCAGAGGCCCACACTTGCCACTTTGGCAGCCTCCAAGGCAATCACTTTGCAGTGCATGCACACTGTGGCTGTGGCTGTGGGGAGCTTGCCTTTTGCTTCCCACTTCCAAAGTTGTTGAGTATGTGTCTTAACTTGGTGAACTTTGCAGGCGCATCAGCCCAGGCCCTGTCATGGTAGAAAACAATCATGACATGATCTTATGAAAGGCTCTCAGAGAGCTCCCACCTCTCTCTGCCCATAGTTTTGCTGCACTGTATTCCTAATGGTGATCATGCCCTGTGTTTTAAACTCTCTGAGTGCAACAAGCTGGGAGGCTTTCTGAGACTATCTGAATGCAGAATTATTGAGCATAGCACCAGGCAAATTGTAAAGCCCAGTAGCTATAGGACTTTGGTGCCTTTGGCCTGTGGATTTATCTCATGCCATTTTGTTGGAATTCATCCAATATATCTTTGTTTAAACCCTAATGACATGAAGCCCTGATGAAAATATTCAGGCAGAAGAAGTAACCCAGACAAGGGAAGAAAAGCTGGGTTGAGGTGGCAAGAGAAGGCTGAAAACTCCTTGATAAAACTTTCCAGTAGGACAGGCATAGGAAAATAGTGAAGATTGCAACCATTTGATTTCCCTTGTGAGTGAAAGGTCACATTGAACAAGAAGGGGAGGAGAAGGAGGAATAGGATGGGAGAAGGAGGAAGGGAAGAAGAAGCAGCGAGGAGGAAGGGGAGGAACAAGGGGAGGAGGAAAGGGAGAAGGAAGTTGGGGAGGAGCAGTAGCAGCAACAGCAGCCACAACCAGATCCCAAAGCAGCAGTGTGTCTTCAAGAAATGCTTTCAGCCTCTCCCACGACACAGTATGAGAAGCTTATTTTCTATGGCACTTTGCTCCAGTGTCTTCCAAGAATGGCTGAAGCAAGATGTTTGCTCATAGCCTGGATTTCTTGTCCTTCTCCATATGTGTAGTCACAACTGAACAGCTTGCAGGTCATTACCTGGCTGGCTCTCAGCCACAGAGCTCCTAGTAACTGGCCAGTTGACGTTATGTTGTAGACTTCCTTCTTTCCCATGTATCTCTGTTGAACACATTGCAGTGTTTGCAGGATAAATATGATTGTGATAAACAGAACTGGAATGAAAGACTTAGATGGGGAAGGCATCCATACTGGAACCTTGCCATGGGAAGGCACCATCTTGGTATGACTGCTCTCACTAGTCACCAGCTGGGACATTCCTGCACTCTGTCAGCACCTGAAATAAGGCTCAGCCTTTGTTCCAAGTCATTGAGAAAGGCCAACCCCAGAAGTCTAGTGCCAGGGCTAGAGCTCTCCCAGCACTGGCCCAGACTTATGGGTAGTTAGATTTTGATTTTGTACCGTTTTGAGAAAAAAAAGAGAAAACAATAAATGAAAACATGGTAATTATGTAGTTCATGATGTTGCATGGAATTTTCTTGGGTCAAACCAAAATGAAATGAATACTGGTTGTGTAAATCAATCAATGGCCATAGACAGTGGGATTCCTGGTCTGTGTGACATTGGAAATATGTAAAAGAATTAAAGGCTGAAAATTTAGGAAAATTTCCCAATTCCTCTTCAAGAAGAGGAGTCCTAAGTTTCCAGCAGGTCCTTGAGCTCCCTATGATGGAGCCCAGTTCCTTAACGAGGTTGGGCTCGAAATGTGGCTTAAGTTGAGATTTGCAGCTACACTACACTCTGGTTGATTGCTTTGGCTTTTGTAAGGTGAAAAAGAGGAGGGAAGGACAGGGAGAGGCAGAGGGAGAGCAGTTGACGCAGCAAGGACTGGCTTTATTGAGATACAGCTGCTGACTGGGAAGTGCTAGAACAACAGCTCTCTTACAGGGTAAAGGCTTTATAAAGATAGCAGAGAATAAAGAAGGAAAAAACTATCTGGGGATCAGGTCTTCCCATCCATGACCACTGGTCTGTCTCTGTTCTATACAAGGTTCCCTGTGCTTTTGAAGCTCAAGGCTTCTTGGTCTGGAATGGCATAGTCTATGAACAGGAATGAAACCAGGTCAATAAATTAGGGACACTGGTATTTGTTTTATAGGGCTAAGGGAATGTGGGGACTAGATGCTCATCATTATGGACTTTTGCTTACAAGGTCTATCAAGGACACCCAGGCATCACATTTTCCTTGACCCTCAGTCCCACCTTTCTGGCATAGAATGTGTCAGCTTCCCATCACTATAAGCAACACCCAAGAGAAGCAAACAGTAAGGATCTTTTTCCTAGCATGGCTTAGGAGGTTTCCACCCATGATTTGTCAGCCCCATTGTTTATGGTGAAATACAACTGCTCTCCTCAAGGCTAGGAAGCCGAGGGCATAGGCAAGGGGCTTGGGCAACATTGTCATCAAAGGCACATTCTTAGTGACCTAGAGACTTACACTGGGACTCCCATCTACAGGGTTTCCCCATGCTCTGTAAGGCCAATGCCATTCTGGGGACCATGTCTGTAACATCTGAATCTCAAAGACCAAGACTCATTCTGATGAAGACATTCAGATTTGAGATCTCCTTTTCTGAAGAAAATGAACAGAAGGTAAAATAAATCATCATGAATTTCTACTTGGACTCCCTAGGCAGAGGGCCTCCAGTAGAGCTCTATCCCCAAGGTACAGGCATTTGGTGGAGGGAAAAGATGGTATCGCTTAATATCAATGCACTGGAAGAAAGTCCAATGCAAATGACCAGCGGGATGATTTCAAAGCATATAACATTCCTCCCCATGAAGCTCACTCAGGAGCAGGATGAATGGCACCAAGTGGGGACATGTTTGAAACACACATCACCGCACCGAATAAAAAGATGAACATTCTTTATATAAAGCATTCATGCAAATGGATGAGAAAAAACATTAAGATCCAAAATACACACCCAGGTAAAGGACAAACATCTCTGAAGAGGAAATGCAAATGGAAAATCAACATGCAGAAAGAAGTGCGGTCTCACTGATTTTTAAAAATTTAATTAAATATTTGTTTGATAGAAGGTCTCACTGTGCAGCTCAGACTCATAGTGATCCTGCTTTCTCAGCCTCCCCAGCACTGGGATTACAGGTGTGCGCCACCATACCAGATTTCAGTGGCTGGCATGACACACCTGGTGTTCTAGGGCTGGCACGGCATGCAGTACCACGGATCAAACCTGGGTCCTTGCTCTTGCCAGGCAGGTGCTTAGACTCCCAAGCTATCTCTCCAACCAACCTCACTGGTTTTGAACAAAATGCAAATTGAGGTAGCAGAGGGATATCATTTCCCCTGCTGAATTACCAAAGATTCTTCAATGATGGACTCAGAACTGGGACAGTGAGACCAAAGGTCTTGTGCTGTGCAGTAGCACAGTCTTTCTGGAAAATGGCCTGCCCCTTCTTGAGCCTTAGAATCTGCAGATGCCCTGTAAGCAAGGAGTTTGGCTCCTGGGAATGTATTTTGAGGAAGTCATCAGAGATGTGGGACCACATTCATGCACCAGGTATTCATAGCAGACACTTGTTTTACTTAAATAAGGCAAAGTGCACCAATAAAAATGGTAGTTCAGAGGGCTGGGAAGATAAGTCTGTGGCATAAGCATCTGCGTGACAAGGGCAACATCCTGAGTTCAATCCCCACCACCCAAAAAAAAAAAAAAAAAAAAAAAGAGTAGTTCAGTAACATTGCTCATCCATTCTACAAAATACAGAGGCATTAAACAGGACATGTGTGAGGAGTTGTTCATGGCATGGAAAACTCTTAATATGGAGTGTTAGGTAATTAAGTAATTAATGTTCATTAATTTAAGAAGAACAGGAAAATATTACTCTGTATGTTATTTCACTTGTATTTTTTAAAATAGCAAGTGACAGAAGAAAATTTTCTAAGTTACCACAGTAGTTATCTCCAGGCAATGAAAATATAGGGTAGTTCCTTTTAATCTATTTTTCCTGGAGTTTTCCAGAAAGGTGATTTTTTTCTTTTTAAAATAGAAAAGGCATAATAACCCATCCTAAGCACCCTCAGTCAGATCAATGACATTATTGTTTGGCCTTATCTTACAACATATATTCAATCTGTGGAAAAATAACCTTTAGGTTATGTAACACATTGCGTTATCCTTCTCTATCTGCCCTGGCTGCCAAAGACCTAAGATCAAATACAGTGTTTCACCAAATTGAATAATCATCTAGACTTTGCTTTGGATTTCTCCCCACCTCTCTGTATCAGATTTTGCATTTCATATTTGTTCTTCTATTATAGTATATAGTTTTAGTTGGCAACCACTTTGAGTTCTTTTTATCTTGAATATAGTTAGTGATTTCATTACAGTTTGTGTGGATGTACATGCAAAATTTTAGAGTTCATGAAGAGGCAGTGGTTTTGATGTTTTCCAGCAGAATTTTGGAGGCGTGACAAAGGATCCAGTGGGGTTGCTAGTGTGTACCCTGTGTGCTGTCAGAGATGTGCAAGGTGCTGATAGTGACATGACCCTGCTAGTCCTGTATTGCTCCTTGCACAGTATCCCTCAAAGCTGCATCCTTTCATGGCCAGTGCGTTACTGCTGTGCCTTGACAGTGCTGTTCACAATGTGGTTGCATGACAGATGCCACCCAATAAGGAGCACCAACTCTGTTTACTCTGGGAAGAAAATATTTATCATGGCCTCAGTCCTGTCCCCCATGTAGCTACGCCAAGGGTAGGAGGGAAAAACCAATGCCTCAGCCATACCCATACCACTCACTTTTCCCAAAGAAAACCTAAACAGGTTGTCTAGTTTGTGCCTTCAAAATGATCTTAGGATACAACATCTTTTCAAACTTACTCTGGGCTCACCAGCGTGTGCATGAGTTTTTGTATATCAGTCATAACTTACTAAAGCTTTAAAAAAAAACCCACTGGACCTTGGAGTTCTGTGTAGGGATTTTGCTTTCTCATGGGCTGAGATGTTATAAATTTGGGTGCATTTCAGAGAACGTGTTCTGTCCCGTGAATTTTCCTATTGTCCTTCAGTACCTGGAGAGAGACCCTAAGGTGTAGATAAACCATGCTGTTAGAATGTACTATGCCCAAATAATGTCTGAAATTAAAAGGAGACCCACCAGGCTCTCTGGATTGGGCTTTTTGTGCTGTGTTTCCAGAGGTGAAAGGGCATGTTGTGGGAGCTGGGCAAGGCCCAGGGTAACAGCAAGAAACCTGTTCTATATCTGTGATGCACCAAGGAATGGGCCTGGTGCTTAACATACACACAGACCCGTTTCATCTCTTATTACTTCCCTGAAGTGTGCTTCCATGACAGAAAAGGAAACTGAGGCACAGAACAAAGTGCAACATCACTAAAGCAGACAGAGAGTTTGCTGAAGTTCATGCAGCTCCAAGGCAGCAGAGCCAATTTTATTTTAGGGGATTTGGTCCTAGAGCCTGAGCTTGTCACCACCCTTGCCTTGGCTGAAAGCACTGCCCCAGTGGGTCTCCTGACCATTAGTGACAAGACACCAATGCACTGACTGACTCCCCTTCATCCCTGAGCCTGGACTTTGGCATCCAGCTAACACTGCCATTTGGCACTTCTGTAGTGGGAGTTATAAGAACTTTACCATACCTGTGACCAGCTCCAATAAAATTCTTCCAAAGATATACTTTCTAATAATATATAATATAGCAAAAGAATGAATATTAACTTATAGGTCAGAGGTGTGATGGATAGATGTTGTTATTGATTATCTTGGGTCCAAGAAGCCCTCACAAATTTCTTAGATGAAACAAGCTGAGCAGGACCTGACACACACAAAGGAGATGGTCACATGGAGGTGGAGAAGTGTTTGGATGAATGCTGCCACAGACTAAGGGTGCCTGAGCCTAAAGAGACGAGGAAAAATTCCCCCTGGCCTTAAGAGGAGGCTGGTCCTGCTGACATCTTGATATTGGACATTGGGCTCATAGAAATGCAAGAGGGTGGATTTTTGTTGTTTTAAACCACTTGGCTTGTGGTGACTTGTGATCATGGTACTAGAAAACTATTGTAGCACTTCATCTCCCAGCAGACTCAGTGTGTCTCTAGCTGTGTTTGTGGAGGCAACCCCATTTGATTCTGCAGGTGGCAAAGGATTTGTCCAGGCTCTTCCACAAAATACCACTGAAAACCTCAGTGGAACAGACTAGAAAGGAAAGTGTTCAGATCACATTAGATGGGTACTCTACAGAGTTCTGCCTGTGCCTTTGTGGACCATGGCTCTAAGGACCCAGAGGCTTCTCTTCCAGGCATATATTAGAGTGAGTTGCTGACCACTGAGCCCCAAACAGCTCATTATCCCCACTTCACTGATGCAAACCCTAGCAGGTTAAATGGCTAACTCATTGGCCCTTTCACTTAGCTGAGAACTGAAGGAACATTCTGTAGGAACAAGGTCATTTTTGATAATTATGAAATGCATCATCACAGCCTTGCAAGGAGGCTTCCAATGGTTGTTTTGTTCATGGGAGGTGAAGTGTATTAATCAGATTTCTTGTTCTGGAGACATTATGCCCAACACCCATGATTTAATTTCAGACCACGCAGCTCCAAGGCAGAAACATGAAGGCACAAGGGCACGGTGGGCCAAAGCTGTTTAGCTCATCACGGACAGGAAGCAGGGCAAGGAAACCATCTCAGAGCCCTTAGGTACAGTAGCCAAGGCCACAACTCCATTACCTCCCCAGACACACCCAGGAATGGGCTTGACTAAGCTGTTTGGCATTTCTTACTCCAGTGAAGTTGATGTATCTGATGAATAGTCACAAGCGAATTGTGCTGATTTCATGGTGCCCTCAAGTATTCATTGTCTACCACAAAAGGTATCCACTGTGGTCAGGCAAGTATGAGGGACCCAGAAGATGCTACAGTCCCAGCCTCTTCCAGTAGAGGGTAAATTAGGGGGAGATGAACTGTTTGTACAGACACAGAACCAAGCTGGGTGTTCATAGGAGACAAATACACACCAGTTTGGAAGGACAGAGGACTCTCTGGGAGTCAAAACTTGTTGTATGGCCCAGCTCTGCCCCTAACTGCTCAGTTGTCCCTGAACAAGGTTTGTAACTTCTGTGGCTCTTTAGATCCCTAGCTGCAGAGTGATGAGACATAGTGTACTCAGGGATGACTGAGGTCCCTTCTGGCTCTAGATGAGATTCCTGCAATCCGCTGGGCTGGAATGTGACATCCTAGGATGTCTGGTCAAGTGAGACTCTACTTCAGAACCTGGAGAGTTGGTTTAAACTTTCTAAGATCTCCATGTGATCCTTTCACTGGCTCTGGTTATTTGAGTTCATTCTGCATCCATGACCCACTTCCGAGCCGTCAAGGCTGTCACATGCTGGGGCTCACAAGACACCACCTCCAGCTCTGTAGCAGGTTTTTAATGTGTGGGATGTCTGCACTTGAGTCCATTTCTGGCGAGCTCCAGTGTTTTCACTGTGTGTTCCCTGGTGGAAGACTTGGTCACCAGCATGACAGCACATAGCAACCCTGACATTAGCCAGTCAGACAGGCACACCCACTTGGGCTTGGAATTTGATACAAGGACCAGGGCAGGGGAAGAGGCAGCAGGGGGACCATTATGTTGGCACCTTCTTCCACTCTCCAGATATAGCAAGCTGTCCTTAGGTCTTGTGTCCACGCTGCAGGCTGTGACACTGATGCAAGCAATGCTATGTACATTAGACCCGAGGCACAGATGAGGGGACAAATGGACCTATGAATGACCTTAAATATTGACAAATTGAATTTTATTCTGAAAATAGTCAACATGGCAAAGAGGAAGTAACACGGTCATATCTGCATATGGTAAGGAGCTTCTTTCTCAACTGTACCGAAATCAACTGAGACGCGGACAAAGAGATGTGGTATTTTTATATAATGAAGTATGACTCAGCTCTAAGAAAAGATAAACTCAAGACTTTTATAGGTAAATGGATGCAACTAGAGACCACAGTCATACGTGAAATAAATCAGACTCACATACGTAAGTGTGCTATTATCTTCCTAGCATAAGATCCTGAAAGCATAAATAAAATCTGAAAGGTATAATAGATACGTACTGTGAAAGGGAAAGGAACTTTAAAGGGAAGCAACAACTGGGATGAGGGCAAGGAGAAAAGAAAGAAAAAGGGAAGGGAAAAAGGAGTTTATATGTATGTATACACATAGGATGGCTTGGATAATTGTACTGCCAATTTCTGCTTGTCCATTGAAAGCAGTTAATGCTTAAATTTTTTCTCTCCTTTTTAATTTTTCTTAACCAATTTTGCATGCCTGTATCTGGTAATGTGAACAACTAATTTGAAGACAACAGAATGCAATGTAACAACCATTGTTGAATTCCTATCATTTTGCTTAGTGAAATTCTCTATTGTTTTTATTTTTATTTTTCTGTTTTACTCGCTTTAAAGATAAAATAAAAGAAAACAGATTGGTGGTGGCTTTGGGTTAAATGCAGCGCCTTGTATATGTTTATCTTTGTCCCCCGCACAAAACACATGGACATGATAAAATAGCAATAAAATGACATCAAAGACAGTGGAGAACAATAGGACCGAAGTCAGCTCCGTTTGACAAGATGTAAAGGGATGAAGAGGGCCATTGGTTGCTGGACCAGGGATAGTTAGATCGTGCTTCTCGGGATGGTAAGGGAGAGGTCATCTAGGCACAAACTGATCCACACTGCAGATCATTTAACCTCAGAAATCAGCTTCCAGGGCCCTCTGAAGACCCAGACCTGGAGAAGGAATGAAAACAAATGAATCTGTTGATTTTTTCTCAGGAACAGTCACAAACCTCTAGGTGCTTTCTCTCACTGTGCCATGAACTCAAAGGACCAGGCACACCCCAACACCAGCAGAAGCCCAGATGTACATACTTTGAATTGCATCAAAAACATTCAGACTCCAGTACTGGCCCACGCCATACCACGAAGTAGAGAGCAAAGTCTTCATATGGAATGGAGTCAACCTCTACTTGACTCCTGAAAACAGAAACCAGTTCCACCCTGTCTAGGCAGGAAATTAGAAGGATGGAGGAATTCCATTCAGGGAAATGGATTACCTCAAAGAAAAGACCTGTGTCATCCCAGGATTGGAAATCCCTGGGACGTCATTGGCTCTCAGTCTGGTCAGAATGCTGAAGCCCTAGGAGGCAGTCTATTTCTCTGCAAAGACATTTGTCCATCAGTCCAGCCCTCAAATAAGAATGAATGTATAATGAAGGGTCATCACATTGGAAGGGGACCATCAGAAACTGAAGTGAGAATGGGGAGACAGTTCAGCAATCTAAGTGCCGGCCTAGCAAGTGCAAGGACTGGAGTTTGATCCCCGGCACTCTATGCCATGCCCACTCAGGAACCTCAAGTGTAACATGCCCACCACTGAAACTGGTCATGGTGGTGCATACCTGTAATCCTAGTGCTGGGGAGGCGGAGACAGGAGGATCTGCATAGTGAGACCTTATACCAAAGAAAGAAAAGAGAGAGAGAGAGAGAGAGAGAGAGAGAAAGCTTTAAAAAAATAAATTGAAATGAAAAAGGAGGACAGAAAGGAATTGGAAAGACAGCATGGCTTGCACGGAGACATAGAGCAAGGATAAGTGATAGTCCTGGGGTATAGGAGAAGTTACTACATTGCAGCACAATAGTGGCATAAAAAAAGGAACATTCAGAGGGTATAGTGGAGCTCTTGGAAATTAAAATAGCAAAACGGAATTTCTATAAAAGAGTGTCAATATAAGCTTGCAGTGTCCTAGGAAGTAGATTAAAATGTCAAGGAAATGAAATAAAATAAGGAGAATTTGAGGAGTGGCCTATGTACCCTAAAACTTAGTTAAACAAGTGTTACAGAAATTGGAGAAAATGGGAAGGAAAAAGAAATTATCAAAGAAAAATACATGAAAATATCCAATTCACAGACACGAGTTGCAAGAGACTCACTGAGTGCCTAATACCCTAGATTTTAAAAAGTTTTCATCGAAATCCTATTTCTCCTTAAAAGGAACAGAGGTCTGTGGAGAAATGGCTGCCTCTAGGGCTGGGACTTCGAGTGTACAAGGTGGAACATGTGTCAAACCAAACAAGAACATAGATATTGGGAAAAAACAAAGAACATAAATATTGGAGTCCAGGTCATGTCTATAGGACCCAGGAGCCAATTTGAAGAGATCCCTACTGGTGGAAGGTGTGCGATCCCAGCATCAGCCGGAATAAAGACCGTGGGGGCCAGATGTGTTTCAAACAATGAGTCCACAATGATTCTTCAAAACACTTTTGGAAGATACTAGGCATGTAACTTTATTTTGAAAGCTGGCCAATAAGGAAGAATCAAACCCTTATTTTGTCATTCCTAAAAAAAGCTGTAGCTGAGTTGGCCTCACAGTGGCATGGAGCAGGACTCTTTTCTTTCAGCTAAGAAACAAGCAGTGAAAGCAAAGGAGAACTTCACCATGGCAAATTTCCACCCAGGAAAAGGAAGGGTCCAGGCCAAGATCCCCAATTGTGATTCACCTCACCAATACTACAAGTGGATGTGTTGTTCCTCTTCGTGGGCTACATGCTACCATCTGCAAGGTTCTATTGCCAAACCCCCTCTCCTGTCAGCACAGACTAGGCAGTAAAAAGCTAGTCGCTCATGGTCCTGGCTGTTTGAGACATCAGAGGCTGAGGCTCAGTTTACACTGAGTGTAGGGATTAGGGGTCTGGCATCAAGTCTTCAGCAAATGATTAATTTAATATTCAACAGGTGGCCCAGCACCTCCAAGAGAAAAATTCCTGAATCTCAGCTGGAAGGGTGTTTCCCCATGGACCTAGCATTTGGCAGGGACCAGCTCTTCTGCCCCTGAGGCCACTTGAGGGGAGGTCAGCCACCACACAGGCCAAGGGACATGGCCATAGGTCTCATGATGCTTAGCTTGTTTTCCCACAGGAGCTGACCTTGCACCAGGGCTTGAGGTGATGTCAGGAAGCAGGGTGGAAGAGAGAGCGGGGAGGTGAGGTACAGGGCCAGGAAGGGAATCCCTGTGGTGGGTGGCTGGAGCTACTCCTACATTCCGTGTAGACCTCTGGGAGCCTGAGGACCACACCTTGGTGTCTCCCATCCAGGACCACAGCAGGTGTCTCTTTCCTCACCTGGTGATGGTCATCCTGGAGTCTTACTGAGCATGCTTTCTGATTAGGGATCATGTGCAGGCTGGGTGAGCTCAGAGCTCCCATATTGAGCCTGTAAGAGCAGCACAGACCCAACCTTTCCAGTCACTGGGCACCCACTGTGCTTGCCTCGGGGGTCTTCATGGGGGAGCCAGGGAAGCCTGATTGTGGCTGGACTTGCCGTGTCAGGGGAGCAGGCAGTGAGGGGGCCAGGGCTGTACACCCCAGAAAGAAGAGGGTATGCTTGTGCTCAGTGTTCCAGAGGGATCTGGGTGCTGACCTGGAGTGTCCTCCTCCTCCTAAGTTCAGCATCTTTAGCTGTGGGCTCTTAAACAGGGCTAATTCTGCTCCTGGACTGGTGGTTGTGGTGAAAATGCTGACAATAGTTATTAACCCCAGCTGCACATTAAGGTCCCCTGGGGGACCTTAAAAATGCGGATGCCTCTGTCCCCTCCCCAGAGCAGGGAAGGTAATTGGTCTGCATCCTGGCACAGGGAGCTTTAAAAGTCTCCCCAGGTGTTTCTAATGAGTAGCCACCATTTATAAGAAAGTTCTGCAACCTTGGGCAGGAAGTCCCCCCCAAGCGGTGTTAATGCAGCAATCAGGGAGGAATTTCTCACTTCTTTTGAACCCCACCCACGGAGTGGGGGTGGGGAGACCCAGCAGGAATGAAAGAGACATAATTTACTAGTGATTGATAAAGTTGAAGCTGTCTGCTCAGTCCCGGCAGACCACAGCCCTGCCCACCAGCCGTAGCTCTTCTACTCACCGAGCCTGTTTTCCCCTTTGTAGCATGGGTATATCAAGAAATGTGTGTGGCAGGCATCGTGTTCAGCTGGACTGGATCTGAGACATAAATGACAAGGAAAGTACTCTAGCCGATCAGGGAGGCTTCATTTGGTTATTGCTACTTCTGTGCTGGTCAGTCAGATGCTATGCACGGGTGACATCTGAAGAACCAAGTTCAGAAGGCATCACTTCTTCTCCCATCACTTCCTGCTCGGCCCTCTCAGCCTCAGCCACAGAAATTGCTACGCACAAGCTGGGCAGCATCAGACTCTGAGGGCTAGAAGAGGTGGTGTAGTAATTAGGTTGCAAAAAAAGGAAGTGGTGCCGCTTACTGACTTCACAGGAAGCCAAGAATGCACTGAGTGGACGCCCCTAGAGGGGTCTCTAATGAGCCTGTGCAGTGGGGGACTGCAGAGCTGTTTGACGGGCTCCCAGGGGCTCAATTTCTGTTTCAGTGTGGACACTGAGGGGTGCTGACTCTGGAACCCAACTCCTTACTAACAGCACCATCCTGGAGAGCTTGAGCCTGGACCCCTAGAGAAGCAGGCGAGCTGCTCTAAGGGAAGGTGGCACATTCAGGGAGGTCCTTCCCCTTCCAGAGTAGGTCTGCTCTGCAGACATTTGGGGGGCAGGGCCTGACAGCGCATAACAGTCTGAAGCCCTCTCTACCTGGGGAGTACACGAGTTAGTGCAGAGTGTCTGCCACCTGTGCTCTGAAAGAATTCACTTCTGGGTTCATGCACATGCACATGGACACACATGTGTACTCATGCATACACAACTCACAAATGCAGACCTATGTATACAGTGAGAACCTGTACATGCTCATGCATGCACACATGTACACACATGCATCCATAAGCAGATATGTGTGCACACAGCCCCTGTACACACTCACATGTGCATGTGTACATGCATATACCCACACAAGTACACCTGTGTGCATAGAATTGGTTCACTCATGCATTCACACATGTACACATATGAACACATATGTGCGCCCATACAGAGACATGTGCATATGCTCACGCAAGAATGACTACACATACAGACACACAAGACATGTCTTCTGCCTCCTGGTGTTTCTTGTCTTAGTGCGGACACCAAGCTTGCCTAAATACCTGGCAATTTTTTTATTCCCTTATTGTTCTGTTCTTTTTGTTAGCCAGAGCCCTGAAGAATCTTGTTTTCGATGGTGTGGGGGGCTACCAGCATGAGCCCGTGGAGTGAGGAGGCAGTCAGAGCTGCAGCAGTGGCTGGGAAGCCCGCCCACATGATGGAGGGTCTGTGGCTCAGTGATCAGGGGAGGTGCATGATGTTTCCCTTTCCTCAGATCCCTGGTGCACTGGCTGTTGTAAATGTAGAAGGCTTTCACCTAAAGAAATATCTGGAGGCCGAGGAAGAACACATTGACCATGTAAAGGGAAGGGAGAGCTAACTGTTCTATCCATCAGTGCTTACAAGAGTCAGATGTAGAAGAGTACGAAGCCTGTCTGTGCACGTGCAGGGTCCAGTCGAGGACCTGGAGCACATAGCAAGGTCTCCTGGTGTCCACATCAGGAACCTGAATCGGGGGAGTCTGTGCTGGGCAGGAGGTGAGGCAGGTGCTAGAAGCTGAGGAATCCACACCAAAGCCAGGAGACCACGGTGGAGGCAACGACCCGAACTCTTCAGAGGAAAATCAGCCACCAAGAAGCCTTTTCAAGGAAAATCAGCTGAAATCCTTTCCTGTTTTCCTTTTATATAGCTCTGAGAACAATCTTCCTTAAAGTGGATCTTCTGCGCCCAGAACTCTGAGGACTCAGTTCAGCTGGGCGCTCCCCATGCAAATTGCCAGCTAGCCAGTCAGCCACCACAGCGCTGTGAAGAATAAGTTCCTCTGCCATCCCGTGCCTTTTGGGACCCCACATGTGTGCCAGTACCTGGGAAGCAGGCTTCTTCTGTGGGAACCCGAGGAGACTGCCTGCGGGGCTGCTGTACCTGAAAGACCACCCCTCTTCACACCCTCCTCACAGCCTGTCCTGCAGTGACCCAGGCAGGATACAGATCTCGGCGGGGAAGGTACTTGTCGAGGCTGGGAGGACTAGAAGCCTGTGGGCAGCAGTTCCTAATGTGCTGCTGAGGGTCCCTGGAACCGGGCTCTTACCTGCCATCAGGGACATCATGCGTTTCCAGCAGGCAGCTCGTGTTTGGCTACAGGCAAGGACCTGTGGCTTTCATACCGGGTGAGCTACGCATTTCAGGAACTCACCACGTCTCTGCTGCCACACACACAGAACACAGCAGTAGCCCGCCTCCAGGACATCCAGGGGACTGCACATTGTTGTGTACCTTGTGGCTGAAGCCTGCACACATAATGGGAAAATCCCTCCTGCACCAGCTCTGTTACCTTGCACACAGCTGTCCTTGGTTTCTGGTTACATTAGTGCCATCTTCTAAAAACCCTTCTTCACCTCCCTACCCTGCATCTAGGATGCATTGCTGAGCTGTTTCTCTACCCAGGAGCGAGGGTGGGAGCCCAGCCTGGCATAGGTCATTGCTGTTGCTGTGGGCTACCAGCTCCTGCTCTGCCTCTTGCAGTTCTTCACACCAGCAGCAGCCCCTCACTCGCCTTGTTTGTGGGCTTGGCCTCAGCCACCTCTGCTGTACAATGGTGACTCAGTGCATTCTGCTGGGTGAGCACAGGCTCCAGACCTAGGCTCTGGGTGTCTTCAGCTAGATCTGAGACATTCTCAAGTGAGGAGGCTGCGACAGAACTGTGACTCCTGTGTAATGCTGGTTCCTACTGGTGTTGGCTACAGATTTTCCTCCAAATGACAGAGCCTCTGGCGTTGCTCACCAGAGGACCCCGGTGCACTGTGTGAATTTGCTCCTGAGTGGGGGTTGCCTCAGCCCATCCTTAATCTGTGACTTTTTTTCTTGTCCATTACTTTTTTAAGTCTATTATCACATCTATCATATATTGTCTCATGAGGCACTTGTTCTATAACACAACCTAACTTTTATATCATTGGATTTGTTTTTCTGTTTTTTAGTACATGTCTTAGTTTACATTCTTCTTGTGAAGTGTAGCACATTTTCATTTCTTTTTTCATCTCCATTCTTTCCCTTTTTTTTGTTTGTTTGTTTTTTGTTTTTTGTATTTTAGGGAAGGGTCTACAGGGCGTTCAGGGTCTTACTACTAGATCAGACTCATAGTGATCTGCCTGTTTACAGCCTCCCAAGAGCTGGGATTATAGGCACCCGCCACCACACCCAGTCTCAATTGCTGTCTCAGGGTGTCCCAGGTATAGAGTCAGCAGGGCAGGGCTGGGGATCAAATCCCCAGTCCCTGTGCCTGTTTGTAGGCACTTTAATCTGCTGAGCTATTTGGCCAGACCTTTCCATTTTTTCCTCTTTACTCCCATTGGTTCTCTTCCCATTCAAGAAACATCTCCCTGTCTCCTATTGTCCACCTTTTACATATTGCTCTTTATTTATAATTTGTGTTTCTCATATGAGAGAAACTGTGATATTTAAGCTGTGTGTCTGATTTACTTCACAACATTATGGTCTCAAGGTGTATCTCTTTTTATCAGAACCAGGGATTGAACTCAGGCTCTTGTGCTTGCCAAGCAATCACTTATTCTACTGAGCTATTTCCCCAGCCCCTACAAGGTGTATCTCTTTTCCTATAAAGGACAACATCACCCTTTTTTATGGCAGAGTAGTACCACATTGTGTGTATCAGAGACATTTTCTCTATCTCTTCAATTGCTGATGGGCATATAGACACTTCCAAGAGTTAGCTGTGGTGCACTGTACTGCTATACAAATGCATATGCATGGACTGTGTAGCAGTCTTTATCTTACAAGCAAGGACAAAGGTCTAGATTGGAGTTCTGAGCTCGTACCCCCTTTACCTTTCATTGCTTCCTGGCCAGGAGGTCTTGGGCAAGTCCACACCTGTGTGCCTGAGGATGCAGCTATCACCCACCCTGTCCAGAGGATGGGTGTGGGAAGACTGTGTACGGCTGGCCACGTGGTCCTCTCACACTGATGCCCTGTGTGTACCTGGGAAGACAGCAGGCAGAAGCACAACAGTGCAGCCAGGGTGCGCACTCTGATTTTTCTCAGCTCCGTCGAACAGGCGATGCCTTCTTCCCTGCTAAGTTCTTCTCTCTCCCTCCAGTGTTTCTCTCACCTCCTTCTACTGCTAGGAATTTTAAAAGGAAACATAATTCTGCTTTTAAAGAAATTGAAAAAATTTCCCCCTGGTGGGCTACAGTTACTAGTGGGTAGAGTTTCACCTCTCTGAAGGTTAAAAGCAGGCAGAGGGGGAGCCACGTTGACAGAAGCGGCCCCTCTGAGGTCCTCCCATGCTTACCCCCCTCTCTTCTCATGGAGGACAGAATGCCATGCTAGACTGAGCCTAGGGGGCTGCCTTTCACTTTCAAGCATGGCAGCTTCCACAATCTGTCCCAGGATTTCTGAGAAAAGAGTGATTCTCTAGGTAAAGGTTGGCCAAGCAGTCTTTGCAGCCCAGTGCTCTGCACCTTGTTCTTATGGGGTAATCAGACCTGTGGGGGGCAGTGCATGCACCACTCCATTCCTCTGCTTCTCCCATGTGCAGGAACTATTGTCCCTCATGATTCTAGTTCATCTGCAGAGAGAGACGTGTTTGTGCTGAAGGCGCTGGGAACCAGATGTGAATTTACTGTCATTTTAATATGCTGTCCCCATTCCTTGACCATGAGGTCCTTAAAGAATTGCCTTCAAAGCCCCGCTGATCTGCTGAATAAATAATGCCCGGGGCCATGGGCTCCATCCCGGACTTCCCAGGGGCTATTAATTTGTGCTCCTCAGCAAGCCTGGCCCAGCCACTCTACTCCATCTTTATTTCTGGCTGACCCATAAAAACCATCTTCAGTGTGGCTGATTACGAGCCTGTCATTTGATTTCAAGTTATGTCACCCTAAAGCAGGAGAACAGCCTCACAGTAAATCTCTCATTTGTAATCTGGAGCTTCCGCAGGAAAGCCTGTATGCACAAAGAGGAGAGAGGGACTGCCTGTGATTCTCTGGGCTGAGGAGGCCAGGGCAAGGAGGCAGCCCCCCTCCTAGCTATAAGCAGCCTCAAGGGGACAAGGCAGGTGACAGGGTTGCTCTTTGGTTCTCCTTGACCCAGCCCCACACTAGCCCTGTCATGTTGCTTGTGTTGAGATCCATCTCTGGCTGGGGTTGGGTCCTGAAGACATTCCATCTTCTGGTACTGGTTCTACAGGACCTGACCAAAGGCACTGGGGTCCTAGATGGAGCTCACTGAGAAAACAAGGATTGGAGAACACTTTGTCTCCATCCTTCCTGGTGCAACGCCACATCCATGGCCAGCATGGTCCTGATCAGAAAGAAAGGAAGTAGCTGGAGGCAAAAGATGGGAGAGGAGGAGACGAAGGGGGGAGAGAGAAGAGGGAAGTGGGGAGCAGAGTGGCAGGGAAAAGCCTTTCTCCCACTTTATTTGTGTGGAAATTGAAGCCAGAACCCGTGCTGTAGGATTCTGGAGCCTTCAGGGAGTGTTAATGGGGAAATAGGGCATAAAAACGCAGCGGATCCGAGTTAGTAGCCCCACTCCCTAGAGAGGTCCCTACCCCAAGTGGTGATCACATTCACACACACACATGCAGACACACAGGCACATACACACACATCCACATGCATGTACACCAGGTAGGTGCACACAAGCATATGCAGATACACATGCATACATGCATACACATACTTGGACACTCGTGCATGCACACATGCATAGTCACTTAGACATGTGTGCACACCCAGCAGCACATACACACATAGGCACACCTAAGCACATGTGGACACATAGACAGTCACTGCACCCTACCCTACTCTGTCCTTTCTGCTTTGAGTGTTGGCCTTTGGGATTGTCTTTGACCTGATCAGTAAGGGGATCTGCAGAGGGTCACACGCTCTTCCTCTGCCTGCCCTCAGCCTCTTGTTTCTGTTGGATAGGAAAGGATCCTCTCTGGTTGGCTTTAAGGCCAGGGGAATGGAGCAGCCTTTTCCCAGCAGGGGAGGATGTGGATGGCTGGCTGGAGGGAGGAAGTGGCTCCATCTGCTGAGGACTGTGTTGTGTGCTTGGCTTGTGACTGCCCAAGGTCACCAAGTACTTGAGCCTAGATCCTCCGAGAGGCAGACACCAGGAGGATGCCTGAAGGGATTGTATTAGGGAAATGATTGTAAGGGCGGCAACAGTGTGGAAAGGCTGGCAGTGGTGTGGGACTACACACTGTCTGACCTCGATGAAGGCCAGAAGTGGAAAGCAAGTTCCCCAAAAGCATCCTGTGGGTAGCCGCACAGCTGGGAGATGTTGGGTGACACCATCAGAGGGACACTGAGCACTCGTGTCCTGTTGTTCTCAAGCTCTGGCTAGAGGCACCTCACTGTGGGGTGTGGATCTCACCTTACAGGTAGAGGACTCTCCAGAACCTCCCTCCCAGCTGTCCTTGAAACTTCCCTGAGCATAGGAGATGGAGCAATTTCCTTTTCAGCTAAAACAAGAAACCAGCAATGAACTCCACAAATTGGCCTATTTTAAAAAAAGATAAATTCAGGGCAATAATTATTTGCTGACAAGGTGTTTTCTCTGTCTGAATTTGAGGGCATTTTCTCCAGTTCCAGCTGGGTGACACACAAACATAGCCTGTTCGGGTCTGACAAATGTCAAGGCTTAAGCTGTGACAGGGGCCTCGAGCTTGGAAATGAACAGACTTTCTGAGTGGTGCGTGGAGCTTTCAGTGTTGCACGGGATTATGGGGTTGTTTTGTGTTAGGTTCTTCCAAGAGAGGCTCCAGTTCCACTGTTTTAAGGTAAGCTGCAGGACTCCAAGGAGAAGGCACTGAAGCCCTCTCTTGAGTCGGTGTCCAGCCAGGGCAGTGCTGGGTTGCAAGAGCAGGAGGAGCAGAGGCCTTCCCGAGGCCCAGGAGCCGCGGTGATGCCAGGGCAGACAAGGCAGTGCTCCGAGGCAGATACTCGGATCAGGGTGCACACTCACCACGCACCATGGTCACAAAGGCGACCAGCCTTACACATGATCTTAACAAGTCATCCTAATCAACAGTGGAAATTTCTAGGCTTAAAAGAGTTAACACTCAGTCTGTCAGAGAAGGCAAGAAACCGTGCCTGAACCCTCGCGGAGCATCTGGTTGCATTTTATCTGCGAGCCTCCTTGCATTTGCTGTTGGACCTTGCTTTTGCTGTCCACAGCTGAGGACCTCAGGGAATCATCTAGCTGATCTCTAATTCCACCACTCTCTTGCCCATCTCAAGCCCCGAGATACAAGTTTTAAAAAATCAGCATCACATCAGGGTTGGAAGGAAGTCTTTGGTCAGGAGCCCAAATCTCTCTCCTCTGGATGGAAAGCAAGACTGTTAGCTGGCTGAAGCCGCCCAGCTGTGTGGCCGTAGGAATGCCTTGTCAGCCTAGGTAGCCCGATGCGTTATTTAGCCTGCGTTCACTGACGCCACTTCAACACAGTTTTCTTGTAAGCTGTGGAAAGCATGAATCCATGTGTTTCTGGCTTCTGACAGACATTCTACAAGTGGTGGTGGTCTTAAGTGTCTGTGCCTTAAAGATTCCACCATGAGGTAGAATCTAGTTCCATTCTTCATGTCATTCCATTAAGAAGTAGGTGCTTTTAACTGGTGCAGGGAGCTGCCTCTCTAGGAAACTGTCTCCATCCAAGAAGCAAAGGTGTGTGGCCTTGCTTTGCAGGGGGCCATCCAAGGTGCTATAAGAAGCAATATCGCCCATATCTTATTAGTAGACTGATGATAGATGAACCCAATCCTTGTGCATAAAACATTTATGTTTTATTTTCAGAGTATAGGGATTAAAACTGGGTCAAATCACAGAAAGCTCTCCTACAAGCTAATGAGCTTACAAAATCCAGATCCCTGGAAATCGTGCTCATGGTGATTTTAATGAATGTTCCACAGAGAAAATGCACCAAGATTTTGTTTGAAATAGGCAGTGACTAAACTTAGGTCACTTTAGGTAAAATTTCTCCATTATGTGGAGTATTAAATTTTCATTTGCATATCTTTGATTCTTTTTCCCATCACAATAGTTGGATTTCCTCTTTGAAAAGGAAGATAAAGGTAATGCCACCAACATTTTTCTGGGCCATCTGGAAAGACAGCTGGTTGCTCACAGGTCAGGCAGGGCCACACAGGGTGGTGTCTGTCCATCAGGGGATGGGAGGGCTGTGGGTTACAGCCTCAATTGTAGTTTCTGTGAAAGGAATGGGTGAGGCAGAAGAGGCAGAATCAGGATCCCCTGGCTGGAAACACTTCTGTGTTTCACTTCCTGTGAACTCAGGATGATGAGACTGTCCCTATATTTTTGGTACTTGTCCGTAAGTGTGTAAGACAGGTGGATAGTGGCCACAGAAAAGAGTGGGAGAGCCTGTAAAGAAGGTAATTGGCATGTGAACCTTAGATTGGTTGGTTTATAGCTGAGAAGTACCCCTACCCATAGCAAGTTTGTTCGTAGTCACCAGGAATGGCTAACGTGGCAGGGGCAGGGACCCTGTGGACACAGACCCTCTCTCCAGGTCTCAAACATTAGTGCACAGGAAATGAAAGACTTGGGTAACACACAGACCCATATGGAAAGACCAGTGTTGTAGAGAGACAAGACAGGAACAAGTTAGGGCTCCTGTCATGCCCACAGAAACCCCCACTCCTGAGAGGTTTCTAAGGTCAGTAAAACCAGACAGCTGCAGCACTTTATTCTCCCGCAGAGGTCAGTAAGCCTGAAATCCACGGTCCCTCTTGTGACAGCCACTTCATGGTGACAGCCCCGGAGGATGCTTGCATAGCAGCAGGTGGCTGGCTGGGCAAATGTGGAAGAAAAGGGACAGAATTTTGGATACATCAAGGGAGTAAATTAAAAAAAAATAATCTCTGACCAAGAAAGTTTACGCTGCAAGAATAACGTTTCAATTGCTGGGTAAGATGGAGAACTTGGAAGAACTCTGGTCTTTGCTGTTGGCATTGGCATCAGTGACGTTTCGGTAAGAACTTACCATTTGCTACACCGTATCTACCAAGTCTCCTTGTCCTGCACCTGCTTATAAATGGGCTACACAGGTGCCTTGGTGACTATTTGTTCGGACTAATTATAAAGGGATTTTACCATGTTACAGAGAAGAGCTTACTGATAGCACTTCTTCCTAGAAAGGGAGGCTGCTAATTTAATGCCTGATTAGAAAGCCCAGCATGAGGGGGAAGGAAGCAGCTGACCACACAGCTGGGGTGGGGGTCCCCTCCACCCCTCTTGGCATCACTCAGCCAGGCCATCTCTTGCCGTTGTAAGCTACTGAACAGCCAAGCGTTGTTCTGTTGCCGACAGCCAAGAGTTATCTTTCCTTTGCAAATCTGCACTTCTTTCAACACATGCTTTTGATCAGTGGATCTAATTATGCAGTTTTGAATTTTACCAAAATGATTTCCAAACGCTGTCCTATCTGTTTTGGCATCCTCTGCAACAGAGACAGAACTGGCTTCCTTGTCAGGCAAGCCCAGGTGCAGATCCGGCCTGAGCCAGGCGCTGGCTGGACGCATTTGGGAAACTTACTGATCTCAAGGGCCAGTCTCCTCTGGCTACACGAGGGGTCCTGGCTGTGTGAGCACCTATTGTCTCATACGCATGTCACTTATTTTTCTATACCCCCAAAACCCATGAAAAATATTGTAATATAACAGGCATTAATTGGTACCATTTATAGTTTATACTAAATGCAATTTCAAGAACTATTTTGTGGGGAATCAATCTGTCCACTATGAATGTTAGAACCTAGAATGATCTACTTGTCTGGGTCTTGTGTTCTCATTCGGGTGCCGAGCGCCTGGGGTGTGTTGTGGAGTTAGCTAGTGTGAGCTCAGAGTCCTTGAGGTCATCTATAGAGCTGTTTCCCCAGTACAAAGTGACCTGGTCAGGCCCACACCCTTGGCAGGCACTGCTGGGTACAACCAGATCCAAAGGCGACTGCCACTTTCTCATTTGTCCTCTAAGAGCCTGACAGCTTGCTTGGTGTTTGTTGGGGGTTGTAGGGGAAACATAGAACAGAGCAAGCACTGTCCTGCTGGTTTGGTTGTACCTCCCATCAGAGCAGACACCCATGCTGATCCCAACAAAGAACACTCGTGTCCTTGTTTCTTGAGTTTGCGGCCTAATTGTGTGAAACTCTGCATCAAGGACCTGCAGATGTATCTGTCTGGCCACAGTGACCTATGCCTGGTAAGGAAACAGGACAGTGGTCTTCCTCCCTCCAAATGCAGATCCCACAGAACATACTAGAGAGCAACTCAGTGTGTTTGGTGTACCGGGTCCCTTCCTGGTATCAGCCCAGTCATTACCCTATGAAGTGAGGGCACATGTGTTTGCTCAGGTGCCATGGCCAAAACCATAACCACTCCAGTGCACCGCCCCGAGACCCATGGTGGGGGAGAGACAGTAGCAGACATGGATCTTGGCCGAGTCCCAGGGGACCTTCTGTTTGATCTATGATTCTCCAAAGGACAGTGCGATCTCCTCTGATTTCCTGCTAAAACACCAAGCAAGCAGAACCAAGCAGAGTTTCCACTTGTGACCAGGACACTGTGTAGCATTAGGGTTCCCTGGTTCATTCTGGATGTCGCACACGGCTCGAGGAAGAGAAGTTGCTTAGCCTCTCCAGAGGTCCAGTGTGCTCCAGCGGACTCATACATGCCGGTATTCACAGGGACATCTCTGGGGGGGCTGGGGGTGGGGATTCCATGCGAGCTATGTGGCTAGCAGAAGCCATTAGAACCAAGGGTCTGGGAGACATTTGGGGTGTACCTGTCCCCCCCCTTTACAGCCTTCCACAGGTGGCAAGACTGATGTTCACTACTACCTCAGGGGCCACATTCCCTGGCTCAGCATCTTGGTTAAGGGACCCTATCCTCAGATTTAGTTAGGAAAACCTCAGAGGTGTTAAATGACACCAGTTCCTTTCCCTGGACCTATCAGAGGTCCAGGAAGCCAGACTGTTTTTTTTCCTCCAGTACTGGGGATTAAACTCAGGACATTGTACTTGCTAGGCAGGCACTTATTCTACTGAGCTATCTCCCTGGTCCTTTTTTCTCTTCTCTTCTCTTCTCTTCTCTTCTCTTCTCTTCTCTTCTCTTCTCTTCTCTTCTCTTCTCTTCTCTTCTCT
>PVKA01004543.1:0-24134 GCA_004027165.1 Ctenomys sociabilis
GAAGGAAGGAAGGAAGGAAGGAAGGAAGGAAGGAAGGAAGGAAGGAAGGAAGGAAGGAAGGAAGGAAGGAAGGAAGGCAGGCAGGCAGGCAGGCAGGCAGGCAGGCAGGCAGGCAGGCAGATTTGATGTTGTCCTTTTCATTCTTCTTCAATTAAACTCATGTTCTTCTATCACTTTTAGTAGCTTAGCTTACTCAACAATAGATTATTTTCTCACTAGTTTTATAGTCTTTCCTGGAAATTCTTCATGCCATTCATTTACATTATTAAAAGGGAAGTTCTAATCGCAAAATCTAACTGCAATGTGTTCTGCCTTCTAACTCTAACCAACTGCCTTCCCCCTCTTTTTTTTAATCAGTTAAGACTACGCTCTTTAGCTACAGTTTGCCTTCCTTCTTACTCCAACTTTCCACTACCCACCTCTTAAATTGCCCAGCCAGAATCCTGCAGTTCTTTATTCCTACACTTGTTAATTTGGGCATTGTCAGAGATAAACATTTTTCATACTTGCCAAATGCAATAAAACTGTATAGATACCTATGGAGTTTGTATCCCTTGTTATCCTGTATTATTATTATTATTATTATTATTATTATTATTATTATTGACTCGATATGTATGCAGAAATCACAATGCATCTTCTCCATCATTCCTGACATCATTTGTGCACGTGTGAACATCTGACTTGATGAACCAGTGTCTGACCAAGGTTGCAGTGGGTCATTTTCTTGGCTTTCTCATTTCCTTTGATCTTTCCCTTTATTTTTCCTCTGCCATTGGTTTCTCCACCTCTAACACACCAAAGAAGGGCATAGTCTAAAGTATCAAAAATGAGATGTAGGGGAGAGGTCCAAAACAATGAAATTTTTTGACTCAACCTGTCAATCAAAAGATCCAAAAAGTCAGGCCCCCAAATTCACAGACCCAATCCAAAAATGCTCATCTGATGTGAATATACGCTTCTCAGCAGAAGAAGTACAAATGATGAATAAATACATGATAAACTTTCAATAGCACTGGTCATATGAGAAAATCAAAACAACACTGAGATTCCATCTCACCCCAGAAAGAATTGCTATCCTAAGGAAATCAAGTAATAAATGCTAGAGAAGCTGTGAGGGAAAAGAAAAGGTAATATTGATACATTGGGTTAACTTAACTGGATCTCCTAATTATTCCAAGCCCTGGGGTGTGGGGACCCTCTAGGATGGAGAGAGTCCCTCCCCCAGAGTGACTCAGCCCAGAAAGGATACATAGAAGGGTTGAGGAAGGATTTGGCATTTCACTTCCTCATGGGAAGTTCATGCTTCACATTTAACTTGGATATCATTTCCTGGCTTTCAGCTCACCCTTCAGTTTTCCTTCGCAGACCTATCGGCCTCCTGATAAGGACTTGCACAGAATACTGCAGTGAGCTCCAGACCTTGGGCTGAACCCTACAGTCTCCAGTGTGCAGATGCCCTCTGCACGCTGCCTCATCTGACTCTGTGGCTGATTGTAGTAAACTAATCCTGCATTTTCTTATACAATTGTACATCTTGTGTTGTAATTGTTCCTTGTACTATATCTGTTCCTATAGTAAAACTCTGACTGATACAGGAACCCATCACCACAGTTGGAAGTATAGACTAGCACAACCTCTGTAAGGGGTGTAGAGATTCCTCAGAAAACTAGGGTTGAAGGTCCCATTCAGCCCATCTAATCCCCATCTGGGTATTTTTCCAGAAGAATTGAAAACATCTTATCATGGTGACATATGTGCACCCATGTTTATGATAGCCCAATTTGTCATAGTTAAATATTTGAAGCAACCTGAATGCCCATCATGTAAGGAAAAAATAAAAAAAGATGTGATATTTTCATATAATATGTGTTACTCAACTATAAAGAAAGATAAACTTAAGGCTTTTATAGGTAAATGGATGCAACTAGAGTCTATATTCATAAGTTAAATAAATCAGAGGCACATGTGTAAACCTTGTATTATTTCCATAGTGTAAGAATCTAAAAGAGTAAATAAACTCTGAAAGTTAAAATAGATGGAGTAAGAGGGAAAGAAACTGAATATATAATTGGGGTTCAGAAAAGAAGAAGAGATAGAAAAAAAGGAAGACAACATTATGTATGTTTATATACTGGATAGTCAAGATGATTATACTGCTAATTTCTATCCATTTTTTTAAGACAGCAGTTCATGCTTAAAATTTTTACTTTGACCAATTTTATGTTTATATCTATAACCTGAGCAGCTGTTTTGCAGATAGCAATGTGCAATATAACAAACACTATTGAATATTTGTCATCTTATTTTTTAAAAAATTCCATATTGTTTCTAATGTCCTATTATTTTTCTAATTTCTTTGAAATGAATAAATAAATACCCCCTACCCAGGACTCCTGGGTAAAGATAAAAGCCTTTTCTCTCAACTCTTTATATTTTATTGTTTAAAGTTAATTTCTTGTATTTTGATATCTGCCGGTTTCTTCCAGAGCATAGAAAAATTACAAATACTGGATTCCCTTGGCAACAGAGCTTTTTATTTTTTGTTTTTCTTTATTTTTTGTCATGTCACCATATTTATTGATAATTTAGATCCAATTTTTCAAGCTTGTAGTCCATGAACCAGATACAGTAATATGATGGCAGATACAGTAATGCTTTGGTTAATACCCACTTCTGCTTATGAACCATTCAGTTCACAAACAGGAGAAAGTATTGCTTTCATTTGGGAACTCTACATCAGGCAATAAACACAGCCACAGCCATCTTCCCCAGAACCATGCAACAAATTAAGTTTGAAGCTTTTTAGAGTGCCATTAAGCCAGATACCCTAGCACAGCTGGCTGGTCTCCACTGCAGGGATGGGCTGGAACTCAACAAAAGGAAGCTGTTGAAGAGTGGTTGTGTGGGTTCTGTGTTCCGCAAGTGAAGGAAATTGCAACGGCTATCTCCAAGAAAGAAACCTCACTGGGCACTTTCAGAGCAGACAAAGAGCCTGAGTGTAAGAAACAAGTACAGACCAGTAAGAAATGTGAGCTTTTTTCTTGGAAATCATAAAGCCCAGGAATGAACTGAGTCTGTAGGTCACTGTCTTCAGATACTTCAAAGGTAAGTTTATCTTCATTTTTGTGCTTGTACAATACAATTATAACTGTTTCCAGATACTAAATATCTGTAAAGAATTTTCTTAAAATTTAATTTAATATTTCCAAGTATCAGCAGGTATTTTGCATGGAAAAGACTCTGCAAATAAATATCTTGTATAAAAAAAAATGTGACTGTTGTAACACAATGAGGTTTTAAAAAAATGAGAAAATGTGCCTATAGGCTGGAAATTTACCGATGGATTGGTCATAAGAAATGATGGATAGGTCATAAGAAACTTAAATCTTCTAGCTGACTTGATGTATGATCCTGATTATAAATGCATTTGCAAATATATACAGTGTATGAGTTTATTGGAGAGCGATTTGCAGGATTCTGTTTGTACTTCAGTGTGAGACTTTCCAATGTTCACATTTAATGAAGCATTTTCAGGGTTTCTGCCTCTCAGTCTCAGACTGATACTTTTTAAATGGAAGATACATTCTTGCATCTCTTACTCTTGCAATATAACTGTGCTAGATCAGATAGAGAGATGTATAGATTTTATCCCAACTGTACAAGACCCCTTCCTTTGCCATTCTGGGTTGCTTATAACCAACAGCTTTCCTTTCTCTGCCTTCATTTCCTGTAGTGAAGCACAAGGGTTCCTGCTGATTTTAACATTAGCATGACAGGAAAAGACTGGAATCTTGACTGTGAGGCTGTGAACCATGAAATCCATCATAACAAGCTCATGCCTTACCTTTTGTTTAGAACACACTACAGTGCATAGAGGAATCAGGAAAGAAACGTGAACAAGGGAGAGCTGAAGGCACTCGTTCACACTAAGACTGATGTACAATAGCAAACCCACAGACGTGGGTATCCCTTTGCTTTGTCAGGCTACCCTGGGCAGTGACTGATTTTATATTCAGGAGATCGTGGAACCCTGGCCTGACACGTCTTTCCTCCTCTATCAAGCTGTCATTCTGTGGGCTTTCTGTCTGCTTCTGTCCATCAGCTGCTTCTGCTAGCTTTGCCCCTCAGTCTTGCTAACCAGCCATGTGCAGGGTCCTCCCCGGCAGTAGCCTCTGAAGGTGTGGTCTCCCAGTGCTTCCCATTGCCAATTGCCCCTGCATTCTTCTCTGACCTTTGATTCTAGGAAATAGCACCCCCAGCACATGATTCTGTCTCATGAATGCAACCAATAAGGCGTTTTGGGCAGGGGCACACCACTCCTATCTCTGTGGAAATGCTGCAGAAAAGCTGTGCTGGCCTTTCTGCAACAACGTGGCACACAAAAAGAAATAATTTCCAGCAAATTTCAGTACCTAAGAAGCCAATTGACATGGCTAGGCCAGCATAGAGCTGCAGGTTTTGTGCCTTTAAGTCCTGTCCCATTTTATATATGCCATTATGTCATGCTTCCCATAAAACCAATGTACTTCATAAAATAATATTTTCTGTCATTCAGACTATGAAATCTATTTTCTCATATAATTGCAAACTTTCATGAATCTGTTATGAACAGTTTCTGTGCAGACAAAACTAACCATCAAAATGTGGGACTTTATACAAATTTTATTGAAGCAGCACTGTGTTTATCTCCCAAGAGGAAACGTTTCAGTCTATGGTTGAGTTTTACATCTTCCAGTAAGCCCTGTCAACAAACCCTATATAAATACGTTGTGCTTGGCACTTCCTAAAATCTTTGTCTGTACAATCTGCTAACGATGGTTAGTTTTGTTTGTCAGCTTGGCGAAGTTGTAGACAGCTGTTTCCTAAAAGCTGTAGTCTAAATGTTCAAATTTTTCTTAGGTTAATCTTTAAGATAGTAGATTTTTAAGAAAGCAAATTGCTATCCAAACTGTGAGTGGTTTTTACTTAATCAGCTGAAGGCCCAGAAAACACAGACTGAAGTTCCCTCCCTGAAAGAACACAGCATTCCTTTCAAGACTGCAACCTAGAAGCCCAGCTTGTTTCTAGCTTATAGCCCAGCAGGAGTTGGACTCAAAAACACATCAACTCTTTCCTCAGTTTCCAGCCTGCTGACTTGCTTCACATATCTCAAAACTGCTACCTTACAGTTGGGTGAATTCAATCCTTTGAAGTCAATTTATCTCCCTTTTCTGTCATGTTTAGTATACATGCATATCAATAGACAGCTAGCTATATGACAGAAGTTGTACATTGCTCTAAAACCTGCTAAAGCAAACTGTTCACTCTCTTCACCATTTTTATGCAGACCAGAAGCTAATCTTGCCTTCAAGGAACCAACCCATGTAGCCAGCACAGAACAGCTGAGGTGGCACCCACAGCAACAAGGACCCCTCATCTGGCAAGACCATGTAAGACAGGGATGCTCAAGTTTAACTAATTTTCCACTGCCTGCTTCCTCCGTGGAAGGTGCTAAAGTAGTCCAGACCATTTTGCTCCATTCCCAAGTTCTCCAACTAAAGCATGATCGTCTTGTTTTTAGCATGCCAACCCTCTAAGATGATAACCAACTCCTTTTTCACCCATGTCATCTTGATTCTTCCAGACAGAAAGCTGAAAAACATAGGTCGGAGTCCACAGGTTCCTAAGTTAGCCCCAGACATTCTGAATTCATCTCAAGGGAACGCCTTCCAACACTCCACAAACTATGGCCCTTTCGCAGTAACTTGTGACGTCAACACACACACTGATTCAACTCACGATTACCGGAAAGTGTCTACTCTTGTGTATTATAAACAGAGAATGTAGAACTAAAGCTCTATACAGTGATAAGAAAGATACTGATGATGTTTGGTAATTCCATATGTAAGAATCTAATAACTGCAACTTCTTTTCTAGGCTCACCACCAAGATAACTTGTTACATGTGGACAGAGTCATTATATTTGTTATATAATTCCATTTACACTGTCAAAAAGTGAAGAATAATTCAGATCTGAATATCTGGCATGTTTTGTATTTTAATAGCATAATGTGCTCCTAGAAGGGAGGTACAGACCAAATTTTTCTCCCAAGGGGGATGAAAATTGTGTACTTCGCTCAAGTGCTATTAGTATAAGTGAACTGACTTCTGTGATATCTCTGAAAGGGGTTTTAGATATATCTGTTGTGAAAGATTTGTATTGTAGAGAGTCCCAGTTATTAATGCACACTCATTAATAAATAGATCAAATGAATAGATTTGAGAAAGCACACTATTGAAAGTCTGAGAGTGGAAAAAGGAGAAGCAGAAGACATGGGAGAGCAATCTACTGGCTCAGTGGAACTCACGGGTCCTGAATGTCTTTTAGGAAATGGGGGGCAAATAGGGCATTCATTATTTTCATAAAAACCTTCTCTTCCTATTTAGGATTTCACCTCTATTTCTCCTTCTTTAATTAACAGAAATATGGTGGAAAGAAAGATCAGTGTGTGGCAGCAAACATGGGCCCTATTTTTCAAGAACTTACTTAAAAAATGGAGAATGAAAAGGGACTCTGTGATGGTAGGACTCGATGTGTATGTCGCTTTGTATGTGAAATTCCAAATCATTCCTAATTTATTTATTATTTTCTATTCCCTTTAAAAAAATAAATAAATATATAAAATGCTTTTCCATCCAAGGGAAATCCCCTTCAAACCATGGCCCTGAATCATAAAACACACCTCTATGTAGTGAAGGTGGAGGCATATGCTATGGGTTAAATATAACAAAGAAGGTTAACAATTGGCATTCAATAAACATTTGGAAGTTTAAAAAGATGTTTAAGAAAACTAATAGCGCTATACTCATTAATGCCAAAATCAAGATGGTGGTTAATTGAAGGAATAATAGCATGTGATCCAATTGACACAATCTAGGGAAGAGGAATTTATTTTTGGATCTGTTTTTTTTTTTTAGTCTTTTATTTATTTACTTATTTGGTACAGGGTCTCACTATGCAGCTCAGACTCATAGTGATCTTCCTGTCTCAGCCTCCCCAGTTCTGAGATCAGGCATGCATCACCATACCTGATTTTAGTGGTCTGTGTGGCACACCCAGGTTTCTTTTTTTTTCTTTTTTTCTCTTTTTTTGATGGAATTTGGGATTGAACTCAGGACCTTATGCTTGCCAGGGAAGCGTTTATTCCACTGATCCATCTCCCCAGTGCCTACACACACCCAGGTTTCTGAGGTTGGCACAGCATGTGGTACCAGGAATTGAACCCAGGTCCTTGTGCTTGACAGGCAGGCACTAGACCTCTGAGCTATCTCCCTGGCCCCTGGATCTGCATTTCTTCACCAAGCATTGGTTTTCAGGTCAGGGAAATAGCTCAGTAGCTAAAGCACCTGCCTAGCAAGTGCAAGGTGCTGAGTTTGATGCTAAGTAAAACAAGCATTTGGTTTCTTAAGAAAACAGAAGGGTTGGCTACATAGCTCAGCAGATTAAAGCACCTGCTTAGGCAGACGCAGGGACTGGGGTCAATCCCCTGCCTATTGTGCCAGCCCCAACCCCCCGGAAGCACTGAGACAGCAACTGAGTCTGGGAATGGTGGTATGCGCCTGAAATCCCAGCACTTGGGAGGCTACAAACAGGAGGATCACTATGAATCTGATCTGTATAGTGAGACTCTTAGACCCTGTATTTAGGCAAGCGCAGGGACTGGGGTTCGATCCCCAGCACCACATGAGGCACCAGCCCCGCCTCTGAGCACGCTGAGCCACCTCCAAGCTGGGTGTGGTCCCAGTGCTGGGGAGGCTGAAAACAGGAGCATCCCTACAAGTGCAAACTGCCTAGTGAGACCCTGTACAAAGTACACAAATTAAACAAAAAAAAAAAAAAAGGAAATAGAAACTTCAGAGAGCTGATTCAATATGGTGAAGAAAAAAAAAAATCATCATTATTTCTTATACCCTTGCTATTTAAGTGTCAGCTCAGTCCATGTAGGTGGCGTTTCCTGTTCAAAGTATGATTGGCTAAGCATATATTCTGTGTATTTCTTTGGAGGGCAAAGTCTTTCAGAAATTTAAAAAGTGAACAGTGATTTGTTATTTGTAGTTTGCCTACCATACCAGGCCAGGATCCTAAGGTCCCTGCAGTTTTTAAATTTTCAATCTTGCCATCTTGAAATGTAACCAATGTACTGCGTTTTTCTAAAGAAGCTATGCCTCAGAACTGGCTTCTGCCACATAAGCGTGCAGTAAAGTCAAACATATTGGCGGATCAGGTTACACCCCCATCACAGTGCAGCACTCAGGGCCTCGGATGGGCATTAGAATCCAGTTCCTGGCACTAGCTTTAGAAAGCAATCAGCTTTACTGCCATGAATAATTTATTGGAACCAATGACGCTGCTCAACTTCTCTATCTTTGCGCATTTTTAATGTGCGCCTACTACAGGGGATGACTCAGAAGTGTAGCCGAGCAGAGGCACAGCTGCAGGACAGAACCAACTGTGACTGGCTTACTTGACGTCGCTTTTATTCTTTCCCTTGGTGTGTGTAGGAATGGTTTTACTCAGCATTCTTACTAGTGGCCTTGTACATTTTTTCCACAATTCATGACGTTCATGATTTTTCATCAAAGCCTTTTGTGGAGCTGGGACGCGTAGATTCATTTAAAGATCTCACATTCATGGTTGCGTACACACCATTCAACCAAACAACCGAAAAGATAATGAATAAAGCCTCTTCTGCCTCCTCCATGACAGGTGAGTTTTATACTAAGCCAGGAGGAATTGCTGTATTTGGTTCACATGGTCACAGACTGATACAATTAGGTTTTAGTTAGTAAAATATTTGCTGTCAAAAATTTCAGGTAACGTGGGATGTTAGTATAAGTTCCCTTCATTAAATAAAGGGCCTTAAATCATTATCTGGAAACAAAATTAAGCAAGGGAGAAGAGGGTTTATAGCACTGGTTCTCTCAACAAAGGAAATGACTAAATTATATGCAGATTTTTGGAAACAGAAGACTGTGGAATTTCAAACTTTGGAGTGTTAAACGGTTTGTTGATGCAGAATTGAGGCTGCTACTTGTCAGCCCCATCCAGGCGTCTCAAGGTGGTCAGCTATGTTCTTGGCCAATGAGCACTGATCAATGCCTTCACTTGAATTTTCCAATCAGATCACTTCTCAGCACCCGAAACATTTTTGTCCTCCAAACTGGAAGGTCCTATGTAGGTGTATGATATCTTCAAGATCTGTCCTTCCTGCCCAGTGTGGAGGTGCATATCTGCAATACTCAGGCGGCTGCGGGAGGAGGATTGCTACAAGCCAGCCTAGGCTCCGTAGTGAGTTCAAGGCTAGTGTAAAATATAGAGCAAGATGCTGTCTCAAAAAACAAAACAAAACAAAAAGAAAAGCAACTCACAAAACAGTTGGGCAGCTACCCATGAGCGTATCAGTGAGCATTATCACTGCACATAGAGCTTGGCAACATTTTTTTTTTCCTTTTTTAAAGTAACATTGGGCTTGGGCCTGGGGAGATAGCTCAGTAGAACAAGCACTTGCCTGGCAAGCTCAGGATCCTGAGTTCAATCCTCGATACCAGAAAAAGAAAAAGTAACATTGGGCTTGAAATCAAAGAACTTTTGGTTACTGTAATCATAGCACTGAAACCATCTTTATTCTCACATATAGTATAATTTTATGATTTTGTTTTATTTGCATAACTCAATACAGTACTGTAATGTATAGCAGAATGTGACATTACATTGTGTTACTTTATTGAATAGTACACTCAGCAATGTATAATATCTTACCAATGACATACTATTTACTGTGAACCTTTCATTGGTAAGTGAATCAGGACACATCTATTTTTAAGTAAAAATGTAATGATCAAGTGTACTTACTCTTAAATTTCTTAGTACAGTTTCAAAACTTTAGTTTCAATCAGATTAGCCATGAAAGAAAAGCACATCTCTCCTAATATTGTAGCTCCTAGGTCCCCAGCACCCCCACCCCCACCCCTCTGACTGATTTGAACCTCCAAGCCACAGGAATGGTAAACAAAGAGGAAGTGTGAGTCCCTCCTCAACCTCAAGAGGCATAGGAGAAAGAAGAATAGTACCTGGGAGGATAAAACTGGCAGCATATTTTTCTTTGCACAACCATATACCGTTAACACAAAATGAGAAAAACTTGAAAAACTCCTCCGTGAAGATTACTCCGTAAATGTGATTTAGAGTTGGAGGCATCCCAGCAGGAGGTTGATATTACCTTGGAGTATCAAAATCCCCCCTCAAGAGCACTGTAGACTTCCCTACAGGTTGCTGGAAATCTATATAACCATTCTTACCCTTCAGAGCAACTTCTGTCCACACTGGCCCGTGGCAATATTCCATCTGCCCTGAGTTCTGACTGCACAAAGCAGATTCTGTATTCAGAGATTCCCCATTACAGAAGCATGAGTGCAGCCCTACCGTGGAGAGACTCTGTGGCCAGCTCCCTCGTGACACTGAGTTCTCCTTCCTATCTGTGCTTCAGGGCCCACTTCCAGCCTGTGGGTATGAACCACCCCGAGTTTACTTTCCTCCTGTACCCCTGCAAACATCAGACCACTCCTTTCAGCTAAAAAAAAAAAAAAATGCACCTTTCACCTGTGCCTCTCACTTGCTGATGTTGAATTCAAGTCTGAATTCAATTCTGATTCAAGTCCACACCCTGATACAAGTGTCCTCTGAAGGCTCACCTTCAAGGTGTACTGAGAATTGCTGGGCTTACCTTGTGCTTCATGAATGTCCACAAGAGCTTGAAATTGTGCTTCTGAACATTCAAAGTCTTATGCAATAATGATAATTGTTAGATGCTTATCATCTGCCATAGTTTTAGAGTTTAATCTCACAACACACGTTATTTTGAAGATGATTGAGGAATAAATTTTTGGTGATTTGCCAAGTATTCCACTGATTTAGGGTAGGCATTAAGGATTAAATTTGTAAGAACACATGATATCTGGTCCTTCATTTTATGGAACTGCATATTGCAATGAAGAAATAAGTATTCACTGTTCATTTAGTTTTTATTATATATTTATATGAAATTATATATATATATATATAATATGCATATATATATATTTATAGAGTTGAACACAATATGTGGAAAAATAGAAATTATGTCTGTGATATCCATTTTGTAATTGTACTGTTTAACGCTTTTTTTGGTTATGTTACACATACATAACTTTTTATAAGGAAAATAGTTTCTTCCACTGATGCAGACCAGGGCTGGTTGAGCTATATATGTGTTCACTGTTTTACACTATTGGAGGACTTTTAGATGTGTAATTTTTCTGTTTAATACTCTACGTGGAATATTGTGATATTTTATGTCACTGACCTAGTTAATTAATGACAGAGTATGAAAGAAAATTAATTCTCATGTATTCCTTCTGATGTTAGAGTGTTAGAAATGTATTCTTCTCATCCTTATTTTGTGTGATTTATTGAAGACCACTGTATGACTTGGGTTCACTTTTACAAAAAACAAATCTATATGAAGGAATAGAATATGCTTTTCCAGAGTCATTATTACTAATTTATTTATAGTGATTTTGTTTCTTCTAATGGCAGGAATAAAAATAATAGCTCTTACCGACAAAGAAAACATGGCAGAATTAATTCCTACCCTCGACAAAGATATAGTGAGAGTCGTATTTACCAGTCCTTTCTCTTATCATCTGAAGTTCCTCCAAGGATTTCAGCTCTCAACCATGCTAAAGCACCGAGAGCATTCAGGTAGCGTTCCACCTACAAAGCTCTACCCCTTTCAATTTCTATTGCCTAAGTAAGGATATTAATTATTACAAGATGATCAGCTTCAATAACATGAAAACTTTGACCTTTGGTAGGTTATATAAACTGGAAATGGTAGACAAAATATATTTTCAAAGAAAAATCTCTTGAACTATGCTCACATGAAAGGTAGGAGATTCTAGTGCCCTCAAACCAGGGTGTTGTGATTGTGCTCTTTAGTTCTACAGATTTCTCAGTCTTTGGAAACAAGAAATCTGTACATAAGTAGCAACTTTAGGGTGAATATGGTTCTGCATTAGCAAGAGACTACTACATTAGGTTGGATTTCCTAAAGGCTGAATTCTAAATGCAGAAGAGTGAGAAGGAAATCACGCTGCACCAATGAAACAGAACAAGAGAAGGCTTATGCTGCAATTCGGGCTCTGGGTGGGGCAAAGGAAAACCATATTAGGTAATTTTGGGGGGTCTTTATGTAGCTTTGCAGGTCACAGTTATACCACCTACATTGTAGTGAAACTCCAGTTATAAACATATCTTTTTTCTTTTTTCTTTGTCTTTTTGAGACAGGGTCTCACTATGCAGTTCAGGCTGGCCTCGAGCTCACTTTGTAGCTCAGGCTGGTCTCGAACTCGCAACAATCCTCCTGTCTCAGCCTCCCGAGTGCTGGGATTACAGGCATGCGCCACCACGCCCGGCCTTATAAACATATCTTAAAACAGAAGTGGATTAGTTTCATGCTGAGTGCATGTTTACAACTGTTGTAAAACTGTAAACTTGAGGCCCGGTGAGATAGCTCAAAGGACTAATGCACCTGCTTAGGCAAGTGCAGGGGCCATGGTTGGATCCCCAGCACCACATACTGCGCCAGCCCTGCCTCCAGGATGGGATGAGCCGGCCAGAATCCGGGCATGGTATCACAGTCCTGTAATCCCAGTACTGGAGAGACTGAAACAGGAGGATCACCACAAGTCTGAGCTGTATAGTGAGACCCTATAACAACCAAATACATAAAGATAAATAAATAAGTATACTTTAAAAAACTGTATCTATAGTGTTGGCATCCTCCAATAAAGACATAGAAACAAATCCTCTCTGGCTATTAATTCATAGTCCAGCCTAATTGCTAGCTATATAGTATATGCAAGATGTTTCTTCAACTGGTTCTTATATGTAAGTCTTAAGTATACCTTTATAATTTTAAAACTTTGATATGAGTAATGTACCCAATTTCCTACTCTGCTGCTAGTTCTTCTTTCATAAACTATAGTTGCATTTTCAATGGATGGGTGGGTGTACCTTTTTATTTCTTAGAATAATTTTCCCCTGAAGATTTACTGTTTCTGGTGTCTTGTTCAGCTTTTTTTCTAGCACCTCATCATTTTTCATTCCAGAAGATTTTCACCCCTTTGATTGGTTTATTCCTTGGTACTCAATCTTTTATCCTATTTATTTATTTTTTATTTTATTGTAGTACAAATATCAATGAGACAGTTTTAAGATACCTTAACAGGATGGATTCGATAAATTAATACATTGCAAACTGCTTTCATAATGTTTTGGTATTGTACAAGGTACATACATGATATATTATCTTTTATTCTATTGTGGATGAATTATTTTCCTGATTTCTTTGCCTAGAAGTTCATTACTTGTAGCACAGATTATTTTTCAAAGACTAAAATCTGAGAGAGAGAAAACAAATTTTGAAGTTTCTTTTTTTGTCACTGTAACTCTGTCCGTATTTTTTTTGTGTGTGATATGGAGTGTTTCTAGTAAGTGATCTTACTAGAAATGCTTTTTTCATTTTTTGGCTTATTTTACTATAGTCTTGTAATTCTCAAAGTTGTCTTGAGAATGGCAGAAGATCAGGGGAGATAATCTCAATAAACATGAGAGGTGGTAATGCACAGAATTCAATATGGAAAGCATCAAAGTGACCCTTGGAATAAACACAGACATTAAGGAACATTTCCTAAGTAGGACTTCTCTGTTGCCTACATTTTGAGGGTGTTTATTAGAATTTGTGTTTTTATGGGTTTTGAGCAGATGTGTACCCCTTGGGTTAAGAGCTGTTGTAAAGTCCTTCACTTCTAATTAATACTATCATGCTTTATAATTAACATTTTATTTCTGTTCCCCTCCCCTCTCTAAGCTCATTGCTATGAATCTGGAGACAGTTTTGACTGCAGCACTGCACAGTTCCAGACAAAAGTTTTTGTGGCTCTTCAAGCTGCTATAAATGCTGCTATAATAGAAGTAAGTGTGAAATGTCTGATGCAAATTAATGTTCAACTGAATGTTCCATGCAAAATTCATGGTGTTAGAATGATCAAAATTTTGTGAAAGAAATTATAAGTAAAAAGCCAGAGCCTTTCATTTGTTTATTCATTAAGTTATTCTTTTATTCATTTTTCTTAGTTGTTTATTTCCTCAGAGTTTTCAGCTACAATCCAAGTAGAGCATAAAAATGGAAGTAGTGACATGTAGAACAGGTAATTTCACTAAAGGAATTCAAGACTGTCAGGAAGCATGGTGTGGAAGCAGATAATTATTAAAGCAGAAGAAGCGGGGCCAAGGAGATGGTTCAGTAGAATAAGTGCTTGCCTGGCAAGCACAAGGGCCTGAGTTCAATCCTCGGTTCTACCAAGCAGAAGAAGCGTGTGAGTGTAGTTTTTAAGTTCTTGTGAGTAAAGAAGCAAGAATTTCAGCCTAGAACACTACAGAGCAAAAATCTATTGAAATATTTGTGTTTGAATGGTGTGGAGGAAAGTTTGTGTAGTTCATGTGGTGAGAAGGAAAATTCCAAGACAGCGGATCCAGAAGTGGTAGGCATGGAGGGGATAAGACACACTGTTCAGTCTAAGAAATTGAGGAAAGACAGAATGTATGGCAAGTGTTCCAGAAGCAGAATATGTAAAAGGGAAGTTAGATTGGGCCTGGATCCAGACAAGCCCACTGTGTGTTCACAGAAAGAAAACAGAGGACATCATCTGACCTCACAAATTCTGTTTCCTGATGTCTGCATTTAGCTCACGACAAATCACTCAGTGATGGACGAGTTGATGTCAGTTACGGGACAACACATGAAGACAGATCGCTTCGTTCATCGGGAGGAGATGATCACGAATTTATTCATTTTTATCTGCATTGTTTGTTTTTCCCCATTCACCTACTATGTCTCATCTTATGTCACAAGAGAAAGGAAGAGAATGAAGGGTCTGATGACAATAATGGGCCTCCGAGATCCAGCATTCTGGTAAGTCGCATGTAGCACAAAAAAAAAAAAAAAAAAAAAAAAAAAAAAAATGGAAGAACTCAGAAAAGTTGGGTTTCTAGGTAGGAAGCCTGGGTGTTTGGACCGACTGCATTCTAATGTTCTTTGTATTGCACAGAGTAACTGCCCCTGCTGTAATGCTTACCAATGTCTTGCCATCCCTTGGTCTGACTTGAATGAAGAGGCTATATATATGCAGCCGGAGATGATATTTTAGATGTGTAACAATCACTATTTCTTGCTTTCAGATTCATGAGAACTTAGTTTCTGACATTTAATGAACCATTTTCATCAGAGGTGTTTGGTTTTTTGCTAGATCAAGGGAAGGGTGATTGGGTGACTTTAATATCACACCATCTTGAGGGCATCAAAGAAAAAGGTGTCACCGGGCTGAATATGTTTAAACAACTGCCCTAATGTGGTCAAAAAAGAAGAACAGAACCATTAGAGTTAACAGAAAGATGTGGATTCAAATCTCACCTGCCCATACTATCTATGTTTGCATAAGAAAATTGTCTAAAATAGTGCATCTCAGTTTTCTTTCCTGCAAAAAAGAAAATAATATCCAATCATGCTGGTCCCTGAGGAGACTATACTTCCAAAATCCTAACCTGTACGATGAGAAGTATTGAGTGGTCAGTAAATAATGACTGTCAACATTTCTTTGGACAGTTTGGGTAATGTGAATACGAAAGAACATAAAACTTCATGAAGTCCTATTTAACAAAAGGTAATATAATCTTTCTTGATCATATGCTACATCAAGACCATGGTGAGAATATTTTTAAATTTACATTTCAAATCATAGAGTTTATTTCTTGAACAGAAAGTAGAGATCATACTTCCCAACTCCTGACAATAACTACTATTAATATTCACCTTACATTAATCTATGATCCATGAATCACAATTTAAAAATTAATCTGAGTCATCCTTATAAGCCAAAATTATAGTAGGTAAGAGCTCAGGCCACAGGACACAGTTCAGTGGGCTTGAACAAATGTGCAGTAGCATGTGTTCTCCATTGCAGCACCTTCTAGTATAGTTCCACTGAGCTGAAGTCGCTGTGTGTTCCATCTACTATACTCCATGCTTCCTCAACTCCTATACATTACTGGCTGCCTACTCTCTACCATTTTGCCTACTGAGTGTTATGCAGTTGAAATTACATGACATTCAGACTAGAGTATCAGATTATGGAATATCAGACTAGCCCATTTTTAAAGTAGACCATAATATTATAGAAGCAGGTGATGGAGAATTTGACTTTACATTCTCCACCTGAAAAAATAATTTGCATTTTGTGAATGGAAATGATATGAACAATTACGGGCTGGAATGATTTATCTCACTATCAATTTTCTGCAGGTTAGCTTCTAACTCTTAGATGGAACAAACTTTGTCAGCTTCTTTGTTTTACAGGTTTCTCTTCTGAAACATGAAAGAAATAGGAATACTTAAGCTGCACGCATGCTGTGAGATGTAAATTAATAAATGACTAAGATTCACAGATATAATGGAAAGTACTAAATCTCTATGAAAAGTAGGAAATTCTACATAAATGATCTAGCTAAAATAAAGTATCACTAACTTCTTAATGGCTTAATAATACTTCAGTAGTATTTGCAGCAGTATTATTTAATTATTTTTTACAAGTCTTTGAGAGCATAGAATAAACTAGCCTATCAGAGAAAAGATTAACAAGGAAAGGAAAATAAATACCCTAAAGGACAAAAGGAGATAATTTAGTAATAGTAGGAGGCTAGGAGTCATTCTATCTCACCATACCATGACTTTTAAAACACGCAGAATGTTTGGTGTCCATATAAGGAGAAAGAAGACCTGATTAGAAGTACACTAGGAAAAGAGAGAAGTATTAAGGAATAATTTCATATTTTCATAAATATTTATAAAATTATTTTTATATCAGACATCCTTTGCCTCTAGTGAAAAGATTCTAACATTTAATGAGGTATTGCCATACAGAGCAAGGCTCTGTATTCTTTATCTTATTAAGTCTGCATTCCTATTACTCTCATTTTCCAGCAGAGAAAAACAGCTTAAAACAGTTCTGTAGAAGCCCAGAGGCCACAAAGATAAAATGCAGAGCAGTTCCTGACCAAATCTGTAAGAATTCTTTCTCTCCAATCTTCGTGAGATTTGTGCCCATGTTATTCATACTAAGAGGAGGCACATCTTCCTTCTAATCCAAGTAATCTAGTTCTGTTTATCTGTTCTGGAAGGTTCTATGTAGAACTGGTGAGTGAGGGAGACAGTCCATGTGGGCTGGGTAATATTGGTCTCCACACTGGGTCCTAGTTTGCACATAAACATCAAATACTGAAATAGCCATGTTTCCACAACAGGTTCTCCTGGGCTTTGCTTTATGCTGGTTTTGTCTTCATTTTGGCCCTTTTCTTGGCACTCATTACAAAATCGGTCCAATTTGTCATCTTGACTGGCTTCACAGTGGTCTTCGGCCTCTTTTTCTTCTATGGACTGTCTTTGGTGAGTCGCTACATAAGATCTCTCTCTGTCCAGCTGTCCTTCAGAGAAACAAACTCGGTTTCCAAAAGAGACATTCCTCACATGTTCCTTTCCTGTTGGCATGAATGATCTGTGGATGGGTACTATTTGGTCCGGAGTGCTTTGTGGTGTCAACTTGTAGGCCAAGGCATAGTGGAAACCATAATTTTTGATATAAATATTTTGTTGCATCAGTAATGATTGGGTATTCTCTCGTTGTAGATCACATTGGCTTTCCTGATGAGCGTATTGCTAAAGAAGTCTTTCCTCACTGGCTTTGTTGTGTTCCTTTTCACTGTCATATGGGGGCTCCTGGGGTTGCTGGCACTGTACAGACACCTTTCCACTTCTTTGGAGTGGACTTTAAGTCTGTTTAGCCCTTTTGCCTTCACATTTGGAATGGCCCAGGTGAGCATTTTGTGCTAGGGACATTTCCCAAATGCCACACCCTCTGAAATTGAATAGGCCATAGTCAGTGTTCCATGTTTAGACTTACCAACTTTTTGCTTCTGCTGCACAACATACTTGTGAGGTTACAAACACAAATTTTAAAGTACCTGGACATTTTCTCCCCTGGAAAATAAGTTCTTTTGTAAATAACAAGAAAAAAAATTAAGAGGAAACCCAGTCCTTTACACGCCATATTATTGTGCTTCATGGAATTTATATTGTAAATTGAATTCTAACTTATTGCATTAACCATTTCACTTAACAATATAAATGTTATATAAAATTCTAAAAAATATAAAACAAAAGAAATTTAAAATAGTATTTCTTAGTCAAATATTGTCTAAGAACTATTTCTTCATTCCTAAAATATCTTTTCTTCTCTTTCTCTACTTTTATGGGAAAGAGACCATCTCTGTCCCTCAATGAGACAATAAGACTAATAACTAATCTCAACTGTCTCATGCAGAAATACGAATCAGCCAATGATTTTCTACTGAACTCTCCTTAGCGAAAAATGCACTTTTGTATCATTTTTAGCTCTCATGCAGCCACATCCTGAAACCTCATCCCTATCTGCAATTTAGCGAAATTCTGTGTAAATGTTGGCTTGCATATTCCATCTCCTCTGACTTTCCCACCTTGAACAAGTCCCCCTTTCCAGGAGGAATATGGATCTGCTGTGCAATTGCTAAATTGAAAAATAGTTTAGACATGCTTCTGTTTCCCTACCCCTCAAAAAAATATTTAGATGATTTAGCTGTGTATTTTCAGTATTACAGCTAAATTTATTTATTTACTTAGTACGGGGTCTCACTACACAGATCAAATTAGTAGTGATTCTCTTGTCTCAGCCTCCCCAGCACTGGGATTAGAGGTGTGTGCCACCACTGCTGGACTTTGTGGCTGGCCCAGCAAGCGCAAGAGCGGGATTGGTGGGGTATGTGGTACAGGATGGAACCCTGGTCCTTGTGCTTGTCTAAGCAGGCTCTTAGCTCTCTGAGCTATCTTGCCAGCCCTTATAGCCAAACTTTAAAAGAATTGAAAGAGTTAATTCCCTTTTATGTACTGCTTTATTTTTACTTTTCAGCTCTTACATTTGGATTTCTATATGAATTCTAACGCGGACTCAATGGGTGACTCAAAGCTAATTATAGCTCCAATTTTCATGTTGTTCCTTGATACTTTCTTCTATCTGGCATTGACATTTTACTTTGAAAAAATTTTGCCAAGTAAGTAGCAGCATTATAAAATTTAACATTATTTTTATAACTGCATTTCATGTAGATTATCTTCTATGCTGTGCTACCTATATTTTAAGAATTTGTACATCAACAGGAAAGAGATGAACATAGCCATAAGCAAAATTATTTCTTTAGTTCTCTTGCAATGTAACTGCTCAGGATTGAAATATAAAGCTGTATAGAGTCGAGTCCTTTATTTATATTTATTTACTTATTTAATTCTATTTTTAGTAAGGGTCTACAGGGTCCACAGGACCTCACTATATAGAAAGGACTCGTAGTGATCAACCTGTGTTCAGCCTCCCAGAGAGCTGGGATTATAGGCACTTGCCACCAAGCCCAGTCTCACAGCCATCTCAGTATGCCCTGGGGCTGGGGCTGGCAAGACAGAGTCTTTTAGTTTAATTAAGGGTGTGGTTAGCTTTTCCTCTGATTCTTTCTCCATTTAGGACATCAGATTTCTGAATGCTCTCTGATCTTGCTCTTAATCATAGAAATATAATGCCACTTAAAATTCAGTAGTTCTGACTTCTCTTTGCTTACCAGAACCACTCAGGAATTTTGCTTCTTTTTTTTTTTATTTTTTTATTTAACTATCACTTTATATATTTATCCTGCACAACATGAAATTATGAAGCATATTGGACTGTGGAACAGTGAATCCAAGCTCATCAGCATATTCATTACATCAGATACTTTTATTTTTGTGCGGAGAAGACTCACAATCTACTTTCCTATCAGTTTCCATAGTACACATCGCTATTGCGTACAGTCACCACGGACTGAGACCTCTTGAATGGTCTCCTCCTGTCTGACAGATTTTGTATCTTTCAGCCAACATCTCCCAATCCTGCTCTGGCTTCCCAGCCCCCGGTAACTCCCGCTGGACCATATACTTCTATTATGTCACCCTGAAAAAGGGCTTGAAAAAATTCCACTAGAACCACGATCATTTGCTGTTTTTTCTTCCTGCATGTGGATTGCTACACGTCACATAATGTCCTCCAGTTTCATTCAGGTTGTTACAATGAATTTAAGGAAAAACAAAAATCAGTTCAACCCTACACATTCTTATCCCATTGTTTGGGAATAGTGCCCTTCAATCTGTATTTTCAAACATCTCTCCATGTTCATTAAGGTGATTGACATGTACTTCTCATTTTTTGGTTGGGTATCTTAGTGGTGCTGGAGAAACTGGCTTTCCACATGCCAAAGACTAAAACTAGAACCTCATGTACTACCATACACTAAACTAAAATTGAAATGGTGCAGAGATCTAAATACTAAAAGAAAAACAAAGAAGCCACTTGATGGGCCCTAAGAAGCCTCCAAGGGAGGATGGTGTGCACTCCCAGGCTTAGTGTCCCGATGTCCAGTGTCAGTGCCAGCTACAAGAGTCAGGAGAAGCCATGGGAGACCATGAATGTGGCAGAAGGTTATGTTAAAAAGAGATAGGGAATATCTTCGGTGACACAATCGCAAGAGAAACAAGATCAAGTTTTGGCTTTGGTTAAAGACTTGATAGCACAAAAAACCAATTAAGTTGTTTGGGTGCGTGCAAGCGATCATACAAGCAGAGCTGAAGGGAAGCAGTGTTTCTTAGTCCTATATTAGCAGCAGTTTAATGTCCCTGCTCTTGTTGCAGTGGGAGACCATGCAAGCAGGCAGATGGTTAAATTTGCTGCCAATATCACCAAAGAAAGCATCATAGATGTAGAAGGCGCTGTGAGAAAAGTGAATCAAAAAATTGGAAGCTATACACAGCAAGATGTTGAATTACATGTTTAGAAGATTTATGTCCTTAATTCAGCTGCTATTTGGCCGGACATAGAAGGAGAAGAGGAAGGGCTACAGTTAACAAGATTAGACAACAGAGTCTTTGGTCTTAGGACATCAACTAGTCAGCAATCGTCCATCTCCAATCAGACATCTGCCATATCTTCTGAGAAACTTTAATTAACAAAGGATTTGTGGGAATCCAAACTGCTAAAATTATTGCAGCTGCCAGTGAAGGAGATGCCAATGTATTTACTGTGTCATATTTTAAGAATAATGTGTACCTAACTCAGTCCCCACAACTGTATAAGCAAATGTGCATTTGTACCAACTTTGACAAGGTTTTCTGTATTGGACCGGTATTCAGAGCTGAAGACTCCAATACCCATAGACATCTAACTGAATTTGTTAGTTTGGGTATTGAAATGGCTTTTGATTGTTATTATCATGAAGTTTTAGAAGAAATTGCTGACCCCTTAGTACAAATATCCAAAGGACTTCAAGAAACAGTGAATAAACAATTTCCATGTGACCTATTCAACTTTTTGGAGCCAGTTTTGAGACTAGAATATTGTGAAGCATTGGATGTACTTAGAGAAGCTGGCATTGAATTGGGATATGAGGAAGGTCTGAGTACACCAGATGAAAAATTGTTGGGTCGTTTCGTAAAGGAAAAATATGATACAGATTTTTATATTCTTGATAAATGTCCATTGGCTGTAAGACCTCTGTATACTATGCCTGACCCAAGAAATTCTAAGCAGTCTAACTCTTATGATACATTCATGAGAGGAGAAGAAATATTGTCAGAAACTCAAAGAATACATGATCCTCAGTTATTAGCAGAGAGAGCCTTACATCATGGAATTGATTTGGAGAAAAGTAAGGCTTATATTGATTCCTTCTTCTTTGGAGTCCCTCCTCATGCTGGTGAAGGCATTGGATCAGAATGAGTGACTATGCTGTTTTTGGGACTGCATAATGTGCATCAGACCTCCATGTTCCCTGGGGACTCCATACACTCACTCTTTAAAGCTGTACTTTTTATACTTTCCAGTATAAAAAAAAAACAAAAAACAGTCTATTGATCAGGCTGATTTCCTTAGGTACTTAGGCTGTGCAACAGAATAAATGTCTTACCTAAAGGGCCACTATTAATTTTTAATTTAGTCAATATAAATTAATTTGCAGCAGATTTTTATAACCTCAAGGATGCTTCAGTAAGACGTTTGATCATTTTAATGAGTTCATATTGTTACGTTTTAAATTTATATTGCACCACTACAATAAATGTTAAGAATTTTTATTTTTTTCTTATTATTTCCTTTTTAATTTTAATTTTATTGAGAAAAAGTAGCAATGAGACAGTTTCAAAACAGGTTAGTAGGACAGTTATAATAATTAATACATTGTATATTGTTGTCTTTATAGTAATTGTATAACATAGTAGTTATTATATAAGATATGATATCTTGTCTAAACACTATTAGTTTAAACTTCTCTTGAACTAAGAGAAAGTAGCTGTATATCTATGCAAACTATTTTGTATATATAGATAGACATTTTTTCACTACAAAATGTATTTATTTATTTATTTATTTATTTATTTATTTATTTATTTATTTATTTTGGCTGACTCAGGCTGCCTTAAAAGCAGGTCTGATAAGTCATGAGAAGCTAGGGATCAAACTGAGGTATCTTGGGCCTGACTGTGTTTGAATTAACAGGCTCTTAAACAAATGAGCAAATGGGCATTTGGTCCTTCATCTATATTCCCTTTTTTTGTTTACTTTTGTCAGAGATGGGTATTCCATCACCATTCATATATTGTAGGAGCATGAATTCAGCAAAGTAATCCAATATAATCCTGTAGTCCATAACAGTAGTGGGTTGTCTGTAGGACTGGCAATGTCAGAAGTTGCTGACTTGAGCCTTTTATAGCTCAGCATATTAATATGGCTTTACTTTTTACACCTTGGTTTTATACTTTTCTGTTGGATGGTTAAGACCAAGATAAAGCAAGACCTATATAACAATAAATGTAACTTTTATATCTGACAAGGTCAGTCAAGTCCCCTTGGGACTTATCCCGAAACTCTATACTGCATTTTGTAAATCCTTTGTCTGTGTCAGCCATGTGGATGAGTCATGGCCATTGTTTGACCAATTTCCTCCCTGTGAAAGCCTGAGGTGCTGTTTTCTCTCCATGTAACTCTCCTTAGGCACACTCTACGTCATCAGTCACTTTCCTCTGTGGCCCTATAATATCCTTCATCAGAAAATTTGGAACACTACTGAGTTACGTGATGTTATAGAACAGGTTCTCCTATGTCCTGAGTCCTCACTGACCTTGAAGAATTTTAAACAGTTAAGATTATACAGTTTTTTTCCTACATTATGGCTTCCACACTATCTGCATCTTATAGTTTGAATATTTGAACTGGCTTTTTAAACTTTTAACATTGAGATAAGAATAACTGGAGCAGCATCCAAGGATTTAACAAATTTGTAATGGACAACTCATGGAAAAATAGACCCAGGAATCACGTAAAGCAAGTGAGAATAATGACTAGAAAATATTCAAAAATAATACTTAAAACTTAGACCCAGGAATCATGTAAAGCAAGTGAGAATAATGACTAGAAAATATTCAAAATAATACTGTTCTAAATTGTTAAATTCTTAACCTGAATTTCAATAACATTTTAAAGCTGAAGAAAATAAAAATAAATAAATCTACTGGAGGAGAAAATAGGTATAAATCTTGAAGACATAGGAGTAGGAAGAGAGTTCATGAACAAAATCCCAACTGCAAGAGAAATACTTGAAAGAATCAATAACTGGGATCTCATTGAAAAGTTTCTGCATGTCAAAAGAAATCATCAACAGAACAAAAAAGAAAACCCATGAATTGGGAAAAAATTTAGCTGACTATCCCTCAAACAAAGGATTTCTATATAAAACATACAAAGACTGAAAAATTTCAGACCCCCAAAATTCAAAATTCCCATCCAAAAATGGGCATCTGAGACGGATGCACTCTTCTCAGATGAAGAAAACAGATGGT
>PVKA01004543.1:24234-61510 GCA_004027165.1 Ctenomys sociabilis
AAAAAAAAAAAAAAAAAAAAAAAAAAAAAAAAAAAAAAAAAAAAAAAAAAAAAAAAAAAAAAAAAAAAAAAAAAAAAAAAAAAAAAAAAAAAAAAAAAAAAAAAAAAAAAAAAGACGAAAACAGATGGTAAATAAATATACAAAAACATGTGCAAGAGCTCTGAGGTTAAGAAGGCTTCGATCTCAATTTCAGAGGGCCTGAGCAGCAAGGCAGTATGCCACTGGGAAGGCAGTGTGTGAAGCAGAGGGTGAGAAGCTTAACATGCAGTGGAAACTCCAGAAGTTTGGAAAAGCCAGGAAGGTAAATCATCTAAGGAAAACTGCAAAGAGGGAGCAAAGCTGGCCTAAGAGAAGCCATGGAAGCCGCCACCAAGAGGGCCAAAGAGAGCCACACAGAGTGCACAATTGGTCAAAGATTGCTTTGGATCTTCTACGTGGAACTACAGGAGTTAATATTCACCCTTCTAGATTTTGGACTGCTTTGGTCCCAGGGCTTGATATTCCTTTGTCTGTAGCTTTGGGAATGGTACTGAGTATCTTCTGCCACTGCTGCTGCTGCTCCTCCCTTTGCTGTTTGTTTGGCTATCGTCTACGCCATGAACTGCTGCTCTCTGCCATGTGCCACTCCGCCTCGGAGCCAGCTGAGTATGGACTAAAACCTTCACAGACTGTGAGCTGAATAAACCTCTCCTTCCTTCACTTTGGGTGTCAGGACTTTGTCCCAACAAGGAGAGAAAAATAACAGAGACCACATGCTCCACATCACTGGTCATTATAGAGATACAAATTAAAAAAAAAAAAAAAAAGAGAAAGAAAGAATGAAAAAGAAAACCACTGAGATTCCAAGTAACCCCAGAAAGAATTGTTATCACCAAGCAGTGAGCCAACAACAAATACTGGCAGAGTTATGGAGGAGAAGGAACCTTCTCCACTGTCTGTAGGAGTGTAGACTGGGACAACCGCTGTGGAAGTTAGTGTGGAAATTCCCCAAGAAACTAGCACTTGAGGTCTCATTCAACAAAGCTTTCCCCTTCTGGGGAGTTTTCTAGAAGAACTGGAAACCTCATACCACATTGACATGTATGCACCCATGTTTATAGTAGCACAATTTGTCATAGTAAAATCTTGGAAACAGTCTACATACCCGTCAATTGAAAAGTGGATAAAAACAATGTTGTGCTTTTCATACACCACGTTGTATTATTCAGCTATAAAGAAAGATAAACACAAGGCTTTTACAGGCAAATGGATGCAACTGAAGACCATACTCATGAGTGAAATAAATCTGACCTGCATGTGTAAACTTTGGTGTAAAAACATGAAAGAGTAAATAAAATTTAGAAGTTACAATAGATATTGTGGAAAGGAAATAAACTGTTCTGAAGGAAAGAACAATTGGGATAAGGGAAAGGAGAATAGAATATGTAATATAACAACCATTGTTAATTTTCCGTTCTTATTTTGAAATTTTACTGGTCTATGTTGCTTTTTTTTTTTTAGCAAGGAAAGGTTTTGTTTAGCTCACAGGTACTGGAGGTTTCAGCCCATATTCAGCTGGGTCCAAGGCAGAGCAGTGTTGCTTTGTTCTTATCTTTGTTCTTTTTGGGTTTTTTTTTGTTTTGTTTCTTCTTTAAAATAAAAATAGAAGGAAGGATATATATATATATATATATATATATATATATATATATATATATATATATAACATATATGTTATAGCTAAGATAGTTGTGCTAATTTCAATTGGTTTATTGACAGGTACAGTTAATTTTTAATTTTTTCTTATTGTTTGAACAATTTTGCATGCTTGCATCTGGTAATCTGAAGTAGACAGTGGTGTGCAGTATAACAACCTTTGTGATTTACTATCATCTTGTTTTGAAATTCTATATTTTTTAATGTCTTTCTTTAATTTTAAAACTCCTTTTAAAATAAAAATATAATAAAAAATCTCTCAAAATGGTTAGGATTGCAGCCAGAGGGTCTGGCACATCCTAGGTGTTAGTAAATATTTGGGCACCTACCTGGGATGCCATCCACGCCCGAGGACAGACACTGTCTTGCTTGCCTTTATTACCCAGGCCAGTGAAGTAACCAGGATGCTTCCACAAGAGGCCACAAGTAAACACAGGGAGAAAAGGAGACAGGTGAATCAGGGAGAGAAGAGATGCACAGGGCTTTCTTAATTTAGTTCATTGAACTTGTTGATTTGAGAGAATAACCGAAATCAACTTGTTGATTTGAGAGTTTCACTGTGTCTGCTTCATTGAAATGTGCAGAATACAACATTTTAGGACCGGCCAAATAACTCAGGGGATTTAAGCACCTTTAAGCAGGCACAGGAGCCAGAGGTTCAATCCCAGGGCCTGCCGTGCCAGGCCTGCCCCTGGCACACGCTGAGACAGCTATTGAGACGGGGTATGGTGGCACAAGCCTGTAATTCCAGTTCTTGGGAAGCTGTAAGCAGGTGGATCACTACGAGTCCGATCTAGTCGTGAACTAGATCTACAGTTCATCTTTACTCAGACCTCTACTCTATGAACACCCTATAGACCCTTCCCTAAACATACAAAAAACAAATTTACTTGATTTCTCATTCTTTGCCAATATATTTGTATGGTATAATAGCTTATTACATATTGAGGCATATATGTTGGACTTTGCCTTTGTCTGCATGTGTAGTGTTTAAATGATGTACTTGCAGTTTCACCTTCTGTTTTGCCCACCACTGATAAAGAGTGGTGCAATATAAGGGAAAAAATATTTATTTATTCAATGTTAATGATCCAATAATATTTGTCTAATTTGTACAATGTTCTTTAAGAAATGATTAAAAGTAGTTTTCTGTGTTTCACTGCTATTTTTTTGTCTCCACTGTTAAATTTCAAAAATGTTTGTTTTTCAGTTTCCAAAGGGCTGAGGAGATAGTTCAGTAGAATAAGCACTTGCCTGGCAAGTGCAGGGTCCTGAGTTCAATCTCTAGTAATGCAAAAAAAAAAAAAAATTCCGTATTTATTCATAATGTACTCTTATTTCAAGCAACCTATGACTACTAAGTTTTCATTCTATTTCTTTCTTTCTTTCTTTCTTTCTTTCTTTCTTTCTTTCTTTCTTTCTTCTTTCTTTCTTTCATATGTAGGGAAGAGATACTACTTGGTTTTCCTCACACCAAACTTTTTTAATCCGATTTTTTTTAATGTATTTAGTACAGGGTCTACAAGGTCTCACTACATAGATCAGACTCATAGTGATCCTTCCTACTTTTCAGCCTCCCAAGGGCTGGGATTACAGGCTCATGCTACCATGCCCAGTCTCATTTACCTTCTCAGCACACCCCAATGGGGGAGGCCATCGTGACAGGCTGGAGATTGAACCCCCAGGCCTGTGTCTGCCTAAGCAGGCTCTTTAACCCCCTGGGCTATCTAGCCAGCTCTTCATTTTTTTTTTCAAGTGCTATAGCAAGCAAGACCTTTTACTTGGTTCTCACTCTACTTGCTCAGTAGTGCCATTTCAGGTCTGATACTTGCCTACAAAACCAAGGTAAATTTATAAATTTTTTTCTTTGGTTATTGACCAGAACCTTATGAAGTATAATCTACAGTTCATCTTTACTCAGACCTCTGTTTACAATGTGAGAAAAGCCTAATAGGTACTTTTCTATGACAATAATTTTTGTTATTAAGTACTGATGTATTCCTGCCTCTATATGTCATTTTTTGTTACTGTTTATTTTACTTACATTTTTAAAAGACACGTTCACTGAACAGAGACTCTCAAGTGGATAGTGTTTCATTTTCTTTCAATAATTTGACACCAATGTTCTCCACTTACATGATAGGAGCCTCCATTTTTCAGAGTGCATCGTCTCCACCAGGAAGAATTCTGTTACTCTTATTTTTGTTTCTGCCTAGTGTCTTTTTATTCTTGCATTTTAAAGACTGTCTTTTTGTTGGTTTTAAGCCTTTTGCTCTTGAAATGGATCAGTACGATTTCCTTTGTATATAAGCACTTGGAATTCCCTGAGCTTTTTCGATATACTATTTTGTGATTTTCATCCACTTTGGCATATTTTCAGCTGTTGTTCCTTGACTCAGCTTCATGTCTTCCTCTATTCTTTTAGAAACCCTAGTTACATGCATTTCACACCACGTGAAACTTTTTATTTTTCCTGCATCTAAAAAAATGCACATTGTAAGCAGAGCTGAGGAATACATTAAATTTATTCTGATTCCAGTAAAGGTGGAGAGTTAGCACCTTTCATACCTTACTGTTCAGATAAAACCAGTCCTTTCTCTTTCTTAGGATCTATCCCATGGTTTTGTTAAGTTATGCTGGCTTCCCCAAAGATAATCATAATTATTGCCTCATTAATAGTCACTTCTACTTTTGTGGACTGTGTAACACACAGCTTGTGTTGGGACTGCCTTTCAGCTACTGTGAGGTTCAGAAAGTTGTTAGTGAGTCATCTGTATCATTTATCCAATGTTTAGTATTTATTTATTTATTTATTGTAGTTTCAGGAAGGATCTACAGGGTGTTCAGGGTCTCACTACTAGATCGGACTCATAGGGATCTATCTGTTTACAGCCTCCCAAAAACTGGAATTACAGGCACATGCCATCAGGCCCAGTCTCAATATGCCCAGGGGGTGGGGATGTTACTTCAGGCCTGGAGATGGAACCCCCAGCCCCTGCACCTGCTTGCAGGCACTTTAATCCACTGACCTATGTGGCCAGTCCATCCAATGTGTATTTAAAGCTAGTTATTTTAAAAGAAGTATAATAGTAATAACTAGGATTTTGTTTCTTTATTGCTGTCCACACCAAACAGTTTAAGACAACATTCATTTCGCTGACAATGTGTTTGTGTTACTGGTAATCTAGTTATTTTTCAAATCATAACTGACCTAAGAGACTTCTGTCTGGGCCACCTAGATGAATACGGACATCGATATCCACCTTGGTTTTTCCTGAAACCCTCATTTTGGAAACAACAAAAAACGACTGATTGCGTGGCCCTGGAGAATGAATCAGAGGCTGAGTTTTCTAATGAGGATTTTGAACCCGTGTCTACAGAATTTCATGGGAAAGAAGCCATCAGGTAAGAGATTATGCAGGATGTGGAGGAGGGCCGGGTTGGAGGTGAGAATGCTGCCCTAAGCCCGAAGCCTGCTCCAGACAGCACTGAGGCTGAGAGAACCCCCCTAGGTCCACTCCTATCTAATGGCCAGGAGTGCCTGTGTCTGTAACTGTCATTATCCTCTGCTCTCCTTTTGCTTTAAAATGCAGGTGTTACTATTTTTTTCTTTTTCTTTTTCTTTTTTTTTTTTTTTGTCTTTTTGAGACAGGGTCTCACTATGCAGTTCAGGCTGGCCTTGAGCTCACTTTGTAGCTCAGGCTGGTCTCGAACTCACAACAATCCTCCTGTCTCAGCCTCCCGAGTGCTGAGATTACAGGCATGCGCCACCACGCCCGGCCTGCAGGTGTTACTATTAATGCCAACCTTGACATTTAATAGAGACTTCACCTACCAGCAGCTCCAATTCATGAAAATCTTCACTCTCGATCTGGGGAGGTAGCTCAGTAGAATAACAGCTTGTCTGCCAAGTGCAGGGTCCCGAATTCAATCCCCAGTGCTGGAAAAAAAAAAAAAGGAAAGAGAGAGAGAGAAGGAAGGAAAGAAGGAAGGAAAGAAGGAAGGAAGGAAGGAAGGAAGGAAGGAAGGAAGGAAGGAAGGAAGGAAGGAAGGAAGGGAGAGAGAACCTTCACTCTACCTATCTTTATGTTGTCCTTCTGCACTTTGTCAACTTTTCTTTCACTTCAGTGATTCACATTTCCCCTATGTCACTTAGATTACCTATTTTCTTTTCTTTTTCTGTGTATGGCTCAGTCTGCCCCAGGGATGGGGCTAGCACTGCAGCATGTGCTGGGAATCAAACCAGTCTCTGTGGCCGTTGGCCTGAGCTAGCCTGAGCAGGCGCTTTAGGCTGCGATCGCCCACCAGCCCCTGTTTTCTTTTAGAATCTTTCTTTCCTTGTCTATTTACCATTTCAACAAAGAATGTAAAAAAGGAAAAAAGACAAAAGCAAAGGCCTAGAGATTGAAACAAAGAATTCAAGAAAACGTCTTTTAGAGTTGTACACACCTTTGTTATGTGTGATGGTAAAATCTCCATTTTGTTGGGAGCTAGTAGCGTTTCTTGGCAAATAAGATAAGAGAAAAACCATGAGGGTCCCCTTCTGATCCATCAGACCTGTTCTTGTCAACTTCACTGTGGACTGTTAAAAATTACTCCTGGCTGAAGCTGGGCCTGGTGGCACACACCTACAGTCCCAGCAGTGAGGAGGCTGAGACAGGAGGACCACTACAAGTCCCAAGCTGCGAAGAGAGACCCTTTACCAAATAAATGAATGAATAAAATATTTTTTAAAAAATTACTCCTGGCTGAAAATAGGACCTATTTACTTTGGACTTTATAGCCCATTCCATTGTTATCACCATACTTTTGGTCTCGTGGTTTGAATCAGTCATAATCTCAGGCAGTGACAGTCACACTGGTCAGTGGCATTGACTTATTTGTCTCCTTCATATCTTCTCCGGCAACTTAGCAGTTCAGAGGTTCTATGGAAGAACAACAGATGGGGTTGAAGTGGAAGTAGAAATTAACATGCTCGATAAAAATGAACCCTGAACTATGTGCTGAGAGACAAATAACATTAACTGAACGTTTATGAATCATGTATTTTCTCAATAGAATAAAACCTAACAGGAAAAGTAGTTCGGGTATGCCAACAGCCATGGTTACTTTATTTTTTCTAAGTCAAATTATTTATTTTGAATATGTAATTAAATGGCCAGTTCAGATTAGACATATATGATATTTTACTCTTAAATGTATTTAATATAATGTGGATGTTTTCTAATTAAGCCAAATATTGTTAATATTACATATGGTTGCTTATTACATAAACAGATGGTACCTTGTGATTCAGTTTGATAAGCTCTTAAAAGGATTAAATATACAGTCTATAGTAATGCCAAGCCTCGTCATAATCAGTCTGATATTTTTAAAAATTACATCAAAGCTAGCTGAATGGTACATTAGATCAGGCATTAGGCTGTTTTTACAAACAGCCGGGATTTGTAATATGCTATTCCACAAGCACTATAAAATTCTTTCCATACTCAGATTTTTTTTTTTTTTTGTCTTTTTGAGACAGGGTCTCACTATGCAGTTCAGGCTGTCCTTAAGCTCACTTTGTAGCTCAGGCTGGTCTCGAACTCACAACAATCCTCCTGCCTCAGCCTCCCGAGTGCTGGGATTACAGGCGTGCGCCACCACGCCCGGCTAATACTCAGATTTTTATTGTGTGTTTAATTGAACAGAATTAGGGCAAACTGATAGCTGAGAGATCTTCAAAATATCACTGCAAATGTGTCAGTATGCTTCCCCACTGATCACAATGAATTGTGCAATAGTACTTTATAAACAACATTGTGATTTTTCATTCAGATATTTTTCAACTGTCATGAACACCATCATTAACATCAATGTATTTTAACAATTTAAACCATCATTAACCAAGCAGTTTTATAATCTATGAAAATATAGATTTCTTTTCAAAACCTGTGTCCCATTATCCAATGCAGTTGTTTTCTCCCCACTTCCCAAGCAATGCCTAGCTATAGTACAGAAAATATTTTCTTCTTTTTTTCTTAAGTAGGACAATTACAATAATTAATGCATTGCATATTGTTGTCTTTGCGGTAGTTATTCAGAGGACAAGATGCAGCTATGGTATCCTGTCTAAACAATAATTACTGTCGCAGGCATCTCTTTTTGTCACTGAGATATGATATTGGATCCTCATGACTTAAAAGAGGAGAGGCTTAGTTTCATTTATAATTTGGGGAAGTCAGTCCATAGTGAGTTGGCTTCGAGGCAGAAACTCTGACAAGGAGGTGTGGAGGCCAAGCTGTTTATTTTATGGTAGCTGGGAAGCAGAATAGAGGACAGCCAGAGAGGACAGGATGAGGGACAAGAAGTAGAGCCTGAAGTCATCCCTGCCTGGGCCACACAAACACACAGAGAAGTGTGCTCTACCCATTACCTAGGTGGCTGTTAAAGCCAATCAGGTCGACACTCTGCCCTGATAGTCATAATTTCCATCAGTTCTGCTAAAATCGCATTTATTGTCTAATCAATAGCATCCAAAGCTTTTGAGCATTTACCAAAATGCTCGATGTTCTGCGAGGTAGGCAACAGGAGACAGTTCGTTTAGTCCAAAGTGACACAGATGGGATGATGCAGAGCAGCTCACTGGTGGGCTTGGCTCTTGTCTGCACTCTTACACCGCCTGAAGAGCCTGGATCATGGTTACCTTGGAAACACCCTCCCCACCTTCCTGCTGTGGCTCACGCATAACACGGACAGCTTAGGTATCTAGGCCACCTCTTTGTCTAGCTTTCCTATCAGTGGGATCATTCAGCTCAAAGACGAGGCTGCTTGGGAGGGCAGCGCATAGGCCACAGCCATGACACGAAAGGAATCGGAGTCCATTCTGGTGGGGTTTTATAAAACAATAGCACACTGTTTATAAAACCCTCTATTAATCCTAATGTGGATTCACCCATCCTGGTAATCCTAGCACTTTGGGAGATGACACAGTAGGACAGTAGAGTTGAGCACCGCTTGAGCAATTTAGTGGCTTAGGGGGATCCTGTCTCAAGGAAAATAGTAAAAACAAAAATGCAAAAAAAAAAAGAGTGAGTGACAGCTAATAACGAATAAATGAAGCTGGAAAATGTTCAGATATCTTTGTGCCCTACACACAAGAAATACCAATCTTCTCATTCAAACTCAGAATGCCAGATTGAAGAACATTGTCACCTTTAATTCTTCTTCCTATTTTTGTCAGAATCAGAAGTGTTACAAAAGAATATAGCGGAAAGTCTAAAAGTGTGGAAGCTCTGAAAGGTAAAAACTATATATGTTAATTTATATTTTTACATGAAAGTCTTGATTTTAATTAACTGACTTTTCCCTTGGTCAGCAATTAGTAGGTTTATTTTAGACTTTGTAAATGAGTGTTTGAATTTCATGATCAATTTTCTATCCAACTGCACTATTGTCTTTGTTTGAAATAATTTCAGAATTCCACATATGTGAAAAAAGAACTGCAATGTGATATATGATAGCTTTTCTCTGTAATTTATACTTTTTTCTAACGTAGCTTGATATCCATCTTTTAAGATTCTATGTATTTTGCTTTAGAGGGAAGGTGAAAATATATGTGGATTATAGGGGTTTTAGGTCTAAGGTAATTTATTACTAATCCCTATTTATTTATTAAATTATTATGAAGTGAATTTAATATGTCTGAAAATACTGTTGAATCTAGACATGTAAAACCTGTCTCATATCTTTAAATTCATGTACTTCTGACACTTGCAATAGGGAACTATTGTCATATTAAGGGTGATTTAACAAATGGATGAATTTAGACTGTTAGCAACCATAGTGGTACAGTTGGGACTCATAGGCAGTGAAGAGACTCCCTATGAAACCTGTCTGGGTACAGAAGTTTTTGTTTTCCTTCTCACTTCCTCCTGTTCTTTCCTCCTGGCTTTCTTCCTAGACCTCACATTTAACATCTATGAAGGGCAGATCACCACAGTGCTTGGTCACAATGGAGCTGGAAAATCAACGCTGCTAAACATTCTTACCGGGATGTGTGTCCCTACCAAAGGTAAGGCTTTCCTCAGAATTGGTTTCCCTTCCCTCCCATTCTCTTCCCTTCTTTTCTTCTTCTTCTTCTTTGTCTTTGTCTTCATCTTCATCTTCATTGTCGTCATCGTTGTCTCCTCCTGCTCCTCCTCCTCCACCTCCTCTTCCTTCTCCACTCCTTCTCTTCCTCCTCCTCCTTCTCTTCTTCCTCCTCCTTCTCTTCCACCACCACCTCCTCCTCATCCTTCACCTCCTCCTCCTCCTGTAACTCCTCCTTCTCCACCTCCTCCTCCTCCTTCTCCTTCTCCTTCTTCTCCTTCTCCTTCTTCTTCCTCATCTTCTTTCTCTCCCTCCCCTTCCTTATTTTTTTTCCCCTCTCTTCCTATAAGAGATGAGTTTGATTTTTCAGAATGGAATGTCTCAGGATTTTAAGCAGCAAAACAGAACTTGGAGAAACACTGCTACCCCTTAACTGGGAAAGGTTTGCTAAGAGCTCAATTCATACAGAGAGTTACATGACTGATACTAAATGCACAGGACAGAGAAAATAACTTTCCCCTGTTGGTGATAGAAGAGGGATATGGCCATAGTTTCAAACTCCACACAGGTGAAATAGATCCCTAACATGAAAAATTTACCATGTATCAATCACATGACAACTGAAGATAAGATCATATATCCAATTTTTTGGGTAACTTTTCAAGAATATAAAAGTATCTTAAATTGTGGACACTATATTATCCTGATAATAACATTTATGCTCTGGTTATAGGTTCGATTACTATTTATGACAATAAACTTTCTGAAAGGCCTGATTTAGAAAATATCAGCAGGCTCACTGGAGTTTGTCCACAAGTGAATGTGCAATTTGACTTCCTCACTGTGAGAGAAAATCTCAGGCTGTTCGCGAAAATAAAAGGGATTCAACCGCATGAAGTTGATAATGAGGTAAAATCAAGACGTGCTAGTCAAGTAGTCCAATTTACTCTGATGCTTTGATTCATTATCTATGTGCAGAGAATACACTAATGTTGGAAAGAAACCCTAAAAACAATAGTGTGAAATACATAAGTAACTTCTGATTCTGCCATTAGCTTTAACTATTCTAGATCTTTTAATCTTGACAACTCTCCAGAAAATATTTTCTCCATTTTATGCATGAGATTTTTATATTTAAGGAGGAAAATAATTTACCTAAAATTATAGCATGTACTCCTGAGCTAGTACGCAAACCTAGACACTGCCCATGAATGTAACCATTGTGCCTTATAACACCAGGAATTTTTGAAGGGCTAGGAGGGTGAGGTGGTGCATACCTGTAATCCCAGCCCTCAGCAAGCTCAGACAGGAGGAAAGTTGTGAATTCAAGACCAGCTTGGGCTACAAAGTGAGCTCAACACCAGCCTGAACTACGAGACCCTATCTCAAAAAGGATCCCCAGGCCTGCTGAGCCAGCCCTGCCCCAGGGGTGCTCTAAGAGGGCAATTGAGACTGGGCGTGGTGGAACACCCTTGTAATCCCAGCTCTTGGAGGCTGTAAACAGGCAGATCACTGTGGGTCCGATCTAGTAGTGAGATCCTGAACACCCTGTAGACCCTTCCCTAAAATACCAAAAAGAAAAAAAGAAAAAAAAGGAAATAAATAAATGTCTAGCTGTGTCAAGGACTATTTGAAGTTATTCTTGTTAATATACTGGTTAGTGAAGTTTACTGTAAAAAAGTTAATGAATGCTGACTTTGTTTAGGTGCAAAGAGTTTTGCAGGAATTGGAGATGAAGACTATTCAAGACAGTCTCGCTCAGAACTTAAGTAGTGGACAGAAAAGAAAACTCACCTTTGGGATCGCCATTTTGGGAGATCCTCAGGTAGGTCACACTACTTTTGTGCATGAATCCAAATTAAAGAATTCTTCCATTGCAAAGAATGTTTGTGATGAGAATGATATAACAGAATACTAGATATATAAGACTAATACTCTCACCACGATCTTTGGAAAGTGTAGCTGCTGTCTCTGGAGCTTGCTTCCATTGTGTGTAGGCTGTGCGTTCATGTTCCCACAGATTTTCCTCCTGGATGAGCCCACAGCAGGGCTGGACCCCTTCTCCAGGCACCGAGTGTGGAACTTCCTGAAGGAGCATAAAGCAGATCGTGTGATTCTCTTCAGTACCCAGTTCATGGACGAGGCTGACATCCTGGCCGGTAACTGAAGATTTCCTTATTATCATGTGAAGAACTCATGGAACTGTGACCGTATTTACCCAGATGGAGCCTGTGAACCAGGACCAGGAGGTCCTGCTCACAAAATGTTTAAAAATCTATAGCCTTTCCTGCTGTGGTCGCTGGGACTGCGCATGATAGAATAACCCAAAAGCTTATTGGTTGCAACTTAATGAGATATTCCAAAGAATATGATTGGATTCTTCATTGAATGAAATCAAGTGGGAAAATCACAGCTTATGGATGCATGACCAATTAAAATTCATAATTTGGTATTTCTCTATATCAAAAACAGGCCCACAGAGTTAGGTCTTTCTGTGGAGTCGGATGACACAGAAATAAACAATGGGACTCTTAATAGCAAACTGTCCCTTTGACATTATTACAGTCCACGTCTAATAGATTTATGAATAGTTTATAACACAGTTTAATACTATATGTTTCTCTGCAGTGATGGGCAGAATCATTCTTTGTCTCTTTTTTTTTTTTTTTTTTTTTTTTTTTCAGAAAGGAAAGTGTTTCTCTCCCAAGGGAGGCTGAAGTGTGTGGGCTCTTCCTTGTTTCTGAAGAAGAAGTGGGGCATTGGCTATCACCTGAGGTGGGTCACTTGAGAAAGCAGAAGTAAATGAGATTAAGCAGAATTGAAGTGTGCCACTTGAAGCAAATGTTAACATACATAAACCCCCCACATGTATATAAGGTAGTAAGAGAGGTAGAGGGTGGGTGAGGTTGGAATACTGGATGCACTGCATATCAAAGAGACCACAGAGATAGGGAAATTTAGGATAGGTTTAGGTAAATGTTTATATTAATTGATTGTATCCAAGCCCAATATTCCTATAACTTTCTCAGTCTTGACAAGACTGTATCTGGTCTCATCCAGAGTAACAATGTAGTTTCTTTTTTCTTTTTCTTTTTCTTCTTTTTATTTATTTATATTTTTTTTGTGTGTGTTTTAGGGAAAGGTCTACAGGGTGTTCAGGGTCTCACTACTAGATCGGACACATAGTGATCTGCCTGTTTACAGACTCCCAAGAGCTAAGATTACAAGTGTGCCCCACCACTCCCAGTCTCAATTGCCATCTCAGCGCACCTCAGGGGTGTGGCCACATGACAGGCCTGAGGAACCCCCGATCCCTGAGCCTGCTTGTAGGTACTTTAATCACCTGAGCTATTTGGCGGAACCTCCTACATAGTCTCTTAACTAGAACCAAAGTGATGTCTTCCACATTTACATAAATCATTTTAGGCTACACTTGGACTTATGAGTCACATTTTCCTAGCATCCCTTTGGCATTGGAGTATGTTTCAAATAATGCCCTCCCTTGGATGTCAAGGCCAGCATTTAAGATTTGAAAGCCTCTCTGTGTCTCTGTGCATCTCTTTCTCTGTGTCTTTTTTTTTTTGAACACCAGTTTGCAGCTCAGTGAAACGTGTTCATGAAAGAATTACATCACTTGTTAAACAGCACATCCCTGATGCCAAACTGTCAGCAGAGAGTGAAAGAAAACTGATGTATACATTGCCTTTGGAAAGAACAAATAAATTTCCAGGTAATTCATGATGCAGAAACCATAATACACAGAATCAAATTAACATGTGCCAAGTATGATGAGCCTTTAGATGAAGCCATATACCATCTGAAAGGAAAGGCACTGAGAAGGATTGATATATAGCTGTGTCCACTTCACATGCAAGGAAACAGAGGCACAGGGACATCAAGGAGCTTACTAAGAGTCATCCAGGATCACTTGGTAGAACTGTCCTCAGCCTTATGACCTGACGAAGGAGGACAGGGAAAGTCCCATGGGTGGTGGGGCAAGTGCTGTAGGTTTGATAGTCCATGAGCTTCTCATTTGCAATCAGATCTCAATCCATATGTTGCTTTTCAAGGATAAACTGACTCCATTATATCTTGTGTATGGACAGGAAAATTTGCCAGATAGAAAAGAACAAAATATAACGTATCCAAAGGAAGAAAAAAACAAACACAAAAGATTCTCCAGTTGACCTAAGTGCAAACATTCCTTTCCTATAACTAAGACACACTAATAGTATAACTAAATTGCATTTTTTCTCTTTCTTCTTCCCGCCTCCATTCTAGCTCCTTTTTCTTTTTCTTATGTCTATATCTTACACTCTGAGTAACTACTTTAAAGATAATACTATGCAATGAATGTTGATTCAACTGTTGTTATTCTATCATTTTGTTATGAATTTTTTACTTGTTTACCATAAAGACAAAAAATCAAAATCAAAATAGCAACAATTAAAAACTATTGGTTTACATAAGTATTATGGAAATGTGTCTTTTTTTTTCATTATTGGGGATTGAACTCAGGACCATGTGCTTGCCAGGAAAGTGCTTGTTCTACTGATCTATCTGCCCAGCCCTAGAAATGTATCATTGAGTACATAAGAAAAAAACAGCACTAATTACTTCTGCCCCAACAGAGTTTAAAGTTGATTTAATGTTTAATGCAAGGATTGCATTATTTTATAAATACTAAAAAACATTGTCATACAATAGTGATTGAACTACAATATTTTAAGTCAGTCTTCTCTTTCTTTTTGCAGGCTTTCCATCCCCTTAATGTGCAAAGGCAAATTTCCTAGTCATCAAAGTCTATAATGAACATGCTGATTTGAAAACCTCTGGCTTGGGCCAATGAGTTATCTCAGCAGTCTAAAGCATCTGCTCAGACAAGTTTAAGCAAGTGCACAGGGACCATAGTTCAATCCCAGCACCTAGGGGTGGGCTGAGCTGGCCGCACACACAAAAAAAAAGAAAGAAAAGAAAACCCTCTGGCTTATTTCTTAAGAGGGTCAGTGTGTGGCTGTTTCTTTGGCCATGACTTTAGAAATAATTTGACTATCAGGTCAATATATAAAAATAGGTTCATTGTGCTTGTCATTCAGGGCATCTGACCTTGGCCTCTGAGAACAGTGACAGCCCAGGTTAGTGACAGATAAACTGTCTTAGGAAAATAAAGTTTGGGCCATACTAACATATAAAATCAAAATGAGAAGTTATTCATATTACATATGAAGTAAGTTTATTTATTATGAAATTTTAGGGTTTTTTTTTCCTAGCACCAGGGATTGAACTTTGGACCTTCACAATGTACTACATCCCAAGCATTTCTTTTTATTTTGAGACAAGTTATGGTTGAGTTGCTCAATTTTTCCTCAAACCAACAATCTTCCTGCTTCATTCCTCAGAATATTGAGATTATAAACATGTGAACTTTTGCCATACCTGGCTAAAATTTCAAAATGTAATGGTTATGTTTCACATATCATAAGAACAATTTCAGATCTTCCCCTAAAGAATTAGAGAATTTTTGTTTATTATCCAGATCACCTGGGATTTTCATTATTTGTTCATTCTCTAGATCTTTATAAGGATCTGGAAAGCTGCTCTGACCTAGAAATTGAGGATTATGGTGTTTCCATGACAACACTGAATGAGGTGTTCCTGAAATTAGAAGGGAAACCTGACATTGGCCAACCAGGTAAAGAAAATTAAAGAAAACTGTCACGGAATCAATAATTGGTGTCCTATGCAGTACACATTTTAGGAACACTTCTTTCCAACAGCGTTATGACATTTTTGTGAGCTCTGAAGATATTGTTAATTGTTTAGAAAAACTATGAGAGTGATGCTTACATTTATGCCATGGACATTTGTTTTCTGATATACTGGAATATATTCTAATGAAGGTATTTTAGACACGTAACAGTAAAATCAGCAATTTTATAAGAGAAATTATGTTTTGATGGTTCTTGTTATTTTCTTTTTTTTAAAAAAAAAAACTGTATTTAGTATAGGATCTACAAGATCTCACTACACAAATCGGATTTGTTGTGATCCTTCCTGTTTTTCAGCCTCCCAAGCGCTGGAATTACAGGTGCACGTCACCACTCCCAGCCTCAGTACCCCGCTCAGTACACCCCAGAGGAGGGGCCAGCAAGGCATGCAGGGGATCGAACCCCAGTCCCTGCACCTACCTGAGCACGTACATTGGTCCCTGAGCTACCTGTCTGGTCCATGTTATTTTCTTAATTAAAATCATTCCATAGCTTCACGGAAAAGTAGGATAACGCTTGCTCTCTAATGAGAACTCTATTGACGTTTTAAGATTTTTTTCCTTCTAATCTTTTCAAATGCTCGTGGGTTAGGGATGGTCCTGAGATGCCAGAGAAAAAAATTCATCTCAATTACTCACAATCCCTTAATGGAGATTTGACATGATCGCTCCAACCTCCTTCCCCCTTTTATTCCAGAATTCTCTGGAATGGAGTAAGAAAATAAAGCAGCTCTTAGGGTATTTACCTGTTTCCTCTGCTGCTGCTACTGGTCTCACAGGCCCAGGGTGACGGCGATGGCCCAGCACTAGTTACTCACCCCCATCATCTTCTGTCCACTGCGACAGCGTCCAGTCTCAGCAGGTCATCCCGCAGAGGTCTGGGAGTGACCCGGGGGGCACTGAGCTGGTCCTCAGCATGCCACCTGCTCAAGGGCTTGGCCAGCTGACCCACGGGTGGAATGCAACAGCCCCAGGAAACAAACAGGAGAGACTTGTCTGTCATTTTTAGGCACAGGGCTTATGGGTTCTATCTGAAAAACATTAGCGTTTTGACAAAAATGCCTCCCTGGTCGTGAATATGGATTGGTTTGCCCATATTTTTTACTTTCTTTACATCCTTCAGAAAAATTTGATCATTTTTCTTCAAAAAAGTTCTTATACACACTTTGTTAAATTAATTCTTAAGTATCATACTTTGTGTATTTTTTTGTTCTTTTGTGCTATGTTTTGGCTCTTTTGAGTATTTTCTTTATTTTTTTGTTTTGGCCCTACACTTGCCTAAGCAGGTGCTTCAGACTGCTGAGCTATCTCGCTCACTGGCCCTACATCTTTTCTTTAGAATATCATTTCTAGTTCGGTTCCCAGTACCACATACTGCTCCAGCCCTGACCCCGGGTGTGCTAAGCCAGATACTGTGTCCATGCCTGGTGTAATGGTGCACGCCTGTAATCCTAGTGGTGGGAAGGCTGGAAAAAGAAAGATCACTACCAGTCAGAGCTGCATAGTGAAAACCTGTACCAAATATATTTCAAAAAATCATTTCTAATATTTCAGTATATGAAATCCTATTTCATTTTTATAAATTAAACTAATAACTAATAAGCCTATGGATCTGACTGTCTACAATCATTATAGTTTATTGTTGTAGATTCACCAATTTAATAGAAGATACAGTAGCATTTTATGTCCAGTTTGCTGAGATTCACCGTTTCTTTCACATTACTTAAAACACTGAAATTCTCATAAAATAAAATGTCCATGTACTACTTTTTTCATGTTGAAAATTTGACTTCTCTTAAATAATCACACAAAATAAGATTTAGAATATTTTTCTCTTCTCCTTCTTTATCCCATCTAAGCTTTTCCTTAAGTAAGTCTCTGTAAGCCAGCAACTCAGAAGTTTTTATTTTCCTGCTCCAGAACCTAATACAAGAAGAATAACAGTGCTGAGTTCTCTAGCTTCGTGGTTTTGTGATTCAAATGTGTCATTATGCATATCAGAAGTTTTTCCTCTTTGATTGTTACTTTCTGCAATTTATTTCCTGTTCAGGGGACATACTGTGAAAGTGTTTCTGTTTTTAGTGTATTAGGAATTAAGTTACAAATATCTGTATACAACTTTTTATTTATAGGTGTTTTCTTTTTCTTGGAATATCTGCTCCCATTTACATAGACTGTGTTAAGTCTCTGGACCATGAGTTGGCACGTACTGGGCTTTGTTTATGTTTTGTTTTACAGACATTGGTACTTCAGAAGATGTGCAGGTTGAAGGGACAAGAGACACAGGGAGGTTCTTTGAGATGGAAGAAGCTGCCATCTCACCTAATGGGATGCATAAAACAAAAACTGGCATGGCACTCTTGTGGCAGCAGCTGTGTGCAGTTGCCAGGGTTCGCTTCTTGAATATCAAGCGGGAAAGGAAAGTTCTCTTCACACTGTGAGTGTCATGGGAGAATAGGGGTCCTTTCTTCGGGGGTCATAGAAGTTGGGAAATTGAACCAGAGGCAACGGTGCAAACTTACCGCAAAAAGCTTTCACTGGAAAGAATATGGGAAAGGATTTTACAATGAAGAATGACCAGTGTGGGTGGTCATAGACATGTCAGCTGGAAACTAAACTTGAAGTAATTGTACAGTAAAATGAACTGGAAGTTTATTATGAAAGAAACAAACAAATCTGGCTCTCCTCTGGCAACCCCTGGAAACTTACAGAGAAATGGGCTACTTGAGAGAAAGGCAGAGGGGAAAGGGGATAACATTGCATGCAGTCCCATAGAAATGTTTTTAATTTTTGTAGACTTTTTTTCCTCAAAATGAGGAAAGGTTTCCAGGCAGGGTAGAAGATAGTTAATGTGTTGGCGAGTCTGAGTGCAGTTCAACATGTGTAGAAAATTCTTCTTCTGGGTGGGCATTTTATTATGGAAATACTTTACAGAGAAGGCAAACTGAAGAGTCAGGTTAGTACTCTAACACATCTGTCACCATCCTAACTTACAACAGTGTCTTCCAGTTTGTCTGCTCAATCCAGCTTATTATTGGTCTAAAGTAGCTTGCTGACCTCATTCACAGCTTGATGGGCTTTCCTATGCTTGTCACCAAAGCTTTAACTCTGCTCTTTGTTTTTCACTTCTGGCTGTCACTTCAACGTCTTGCCAATCACTACAATCTTACAAAAAGCAAAGTGCTACAGTGCCCATCATTATACTAGAATGTGTATAAATGAAATAGTCATTTAAACATAGATAAAAATAAGTTCCAGCATCTAAATGTCTTGCTCATACCTGTTATTTCAGTTTAAAGTTTTGGTGTTTATATGCTGTTATATTAGCACATCAAATTCATAATTGACCAGAGACGGCTTGGGGCAAAAGGTTCAGTTGTATTTGTTTTCCTTGAAAGTCTCCACGGTGAAAATAGCAGCCATGTTTCAGCATGGCTTCATGCATGTGTGTGTATGTGTGTATCTATGTGTGTTTGTATGTCTGCGTATGTATCTTTGTGTGTCTGTGTATGTGTGTGTCTCTGTGTGTGTCTTTCTCTGTGTCTGTGTATGTGTCTATGTGTGTATGTGTGTCTGTGTGTCTGTGTGTGTTTGTGTGTGTATCTATGTGTGTCTATCTTTGTGCATCTATGTATGTCTATGTGTGTGTCTGTTTGTGTGCCTCATGTGTGTTTGTGTGTGAATCTGTGTGTCTGTTCTCTGTGCGTCTGTGTACATGTCTATGTGTGTCTGTATGTGTGTGTGTCTGTCTGTCTGTCTGTGTGTCTCTGTGTGTGTATAGGTGCTGTGCTGATTCACACCTCCAGCAGCATTCTCTGCACTGTGGCCCTCAGGTTGCTCCTTGGCCCCTCCCTCTCGAGCACAGGCTGCTCCCTGCCCACACCTTTCTTAGGGCAGGCACTTTCATAGCAGTGCATAAGAGCCTCAGCCTTGTCTCAGTTGCTCTTCTTGTTACTTAAACAAAGTACTCAACACCCAAAGTTAAAGGAGGAAAGGTTCCTTTGGCTCTCAGAATGTAGAGGTTTTGGTCCATAATCAGCTGGTTCTGAGGGAAGGCAACAGCACAGGAGGGCAGTGCAGAGAAGAAGATGTTAGTGGCAGGCAGAAGAAAGAAGGCAGGAGGAACCAAGTTGCAAGTGACAAAACCAGCTTCTTTCTGCCACTTTTATGTTCTATCCAGGCTTAGGGCAGGTGCCAAGCCAATCAGTGGACTAATTTAATAATCACACACTGTTATTTCCAGCATCACACATTCTAGATCCAGCCACCTCTGAGAAAGCCCCACCTATGACTACATGAGGCTTGGAGTGGGGGAAAGAGATACCTAAACACAAGCCCAGTCCTAAAGAGTTTTCCAAATCACATTAGCTGCCCTGTGTCCATCACTACCAATGGCCCCGCAATCTCTTATCAATCAATATGCAGATGTGAGGTGTCGCACATGCTAGTATTTCAGTTGATACTTTCTGATTCAAGGGGTGATTAGAATTTCTAGGGCTTTGAAGAAATTGGCGAAATCATGTTTCAAAGAAATCTTAAAATTAATCTGCAAAAGCTGTGCAAGACAGCCTGGGGACGACTAAAAAACAGAGGATTGCCAATGCCATGGCGGAACAAGGAACAAGGAAATACCCCAAACGGACTATACGCTGGACAATGGCTATGGGTCCATTCTGTTTATTTTCTTCTCCGTAGGATACTGCTTCTTGGAGTTGGACTTCTAAATATCTTGCCAGCATATGTTCGCAAGATATCCTCTCAAGATAACTACCTCCAGAGACTGTCTCGCAAGATGCACTTACTCACTCCTGGCCAGCGTCCCTGGAGCCCTCTCTCTACCTTACTGATCATCAATAAGACAGGTGAAATCTTTATTGCTGTCAGTTCCCAAATGCTGTCGAAAAATTCCTTAGGAAACACAAGCATGGAGAAAAACATGAAGAAGTTTTACAAACATGCCATGAAGTTGAGAGATAAAGAAAATAATTCTAAACTGGAATAAAAATGCTGAAAGTGATAAGTAAAGAACAAAGAATATTATAAGGATGTATATTAAAAAATAAGTGGGTTTATGTAAAAATGCTTTAAAATTTACTTTCATAATCATCATGATATAAGGAGATATGCCAAATCAAATAATTTATTAATGTGTGTGCCATACCAAGGTGAGAATATGGTCAGGTTGGTATCCATTGGTAAGGCCACTTATGTGACTCTAGAAAATACAGAATGTTAACAAAAATTAGGTTTCTTATTATAAATCATACATGAAACATCACTAAAACATACTCCTGCAATCTGTAAAACAGTCTCGTTCACATAAGAAGTGTGAACACATTTTTGCAGCCTGTATCACTGCTGCACGTTGTGGACACTGACAAGACAGTTTTCTGCTGACGCATAACTGAACGCATTCCCTTGGCTTTTGGTTTCCTCTTCCATGTCCCTCCCAATAAGGAGCACGCATTGACAGCTTCATACATTCACTGGAGAAACAGGACTTAACTTTGGAAGTGGATGCATCTGGAACTAGAAATGGCACTGAGGAGCTGTCTTACTTTGGAACCATCACTGTGTCAGGTGACAGAACGGTATGTGGGTACGAGTCGGTGATTTCACTGCAAAGCATGACTCTGCCCTAATATCTTTATGACTCAGGAAAGCAGTCTGTTCCACACTACATACTTTTTCTGGTTAAAAAGTATGTATATGCAGACCAGCCAAACAGCTCAGCTGGCTACAGTGCCTGCATAATCTGCCTAAGGGCTCAATTCCTGGCTTGCCATTCTGGCCCTGCCCTCAGGGTGCACTAAAACAGCAGTTGAGACTGGCTGTGCTGGTGTGCCCCTGTAATCCCAGCACTAGGAAGGCTGAAAACAGGAGACTCACTATGAGTCTGATCTGTATAGTGAGACCCTGCAGATCCTGTACTAAATACATTTTTTAAAAAAAGTATTTACATGTATACAAGTAAATTTGCAAGACAATTTGGGCTAGGACTATGTCACTTAAGCCTCTGGATTTTTTTTACAAGGAAGCAAGAATTCCTGTTTTATTTGTTATTCAGTAAATCAGAGTGGTAGGTATAGTAATAATAGTCTCAAATGATATTAACATAAGCATGTTTCTCAGCAAACTTAATAGCACCTAAGATGCACTGCAAAGGTCAGAATCAAGTCTATGGAACTCGTATAATCCTCCCACAGATTGTAAGGCACATATAGTCTAAAAGTTTTGTTTTATTTAAAAATAATACTCTTTACTTCTGACTTTATGAATTCTTACATCAGTGGACTCAAAGACTGTCTTCAGGGCCAGGGAGATGGCTCAGTAGAATAAGTGCTTCCCTCGCAAGCACAAGGGCCTGAGTTCAATCCCCAGATCCACCACACAAAAAAAATACATAAAGTTTAAAAAAAAAAGATTATCTTCAAATCAAATGCATATTTATGATGAATTTGGCCTTCGATTTGTTGTCTCTAGTTTTATTAATATGCCAACATTGAAACAGTAGGGTATTGTTAAATTACAATGTTAACATTTATGCTTCTTCAATGAAAACAAAATTGAGGACCTAGTAATACATTAGCAAGTTTCAGCATTTACCATATTGTCGTAGTTGAGAAGACTATTTACACACTTCACTCCCTAATGTTATACTTCATCTCTCAGATTTCATAACCCTTCTGTTGTATTTCAGAATTACCGCTTTTCACTGGCATGCAATACCGAGAGACAGAATTGCTTCCCAGTTCTTGTGGACGTTGTTAGCAACGGGCTCCTCGGAATGTTTGCACCGTGGGCACGAATTCACACTGACAGGAGCAGCTATTTCAGGGTGGTAGGTAGATCGTCTTGCAGTTCTTCTCAGTCAGGATTTTCCAACTCATTCCATGGACAGTGATTTTAATGGATCTAAATATGACTGGGTAGTGCTTCAGAATACAGAGCAGTGTGTGACTGCCTCTGGGTCTCCAGCTCTGTAAAAAAAAAATGCGCTTGCAGAGTTTTAATTTCCTGAATGCAAAACAGCTAAAAAGATATCTGGGACATTTTTAGAGGAGTGGATATGACAAAGGGCACAAAATCACTGAGCACCACTGCTGGGACATCCCAGCCACTTAGGCTCCGGTGCTCAGGCTCGCCTGCCCACTGCCGGCCAGATCAAAGGAGGCCACGCATTTGGGCAAAGTATATATTCACAGCTGGCTCCACAGAGGTGGAGCCCCATTTGCTTCAAGTTGCCTTCTCCTCCTTTACACGGAGACAGAGGTCTTTTATAGCAAGGATCAGAGGGGAGGAGGAGAGCAGATGCAACTCAGGCCTCCACCCTTGCTTTGTCACTTCTATCATTCTGGGGCTCATTCTACTATCTTGTGAAAATAAACCAGGCTTCTGGCCTCCTTGTGCTGGCACCTGTACATCCTGTCCTTTTTGGGGGGCTGAGGAAAGGAGGAGGTGTTGGCTGTGCTCAGCTGGAGAAAGTTTGGAGAAGTTTTGTACCTCTACCAAATTTTCTTTTTCTTTTCCTTTTTTTTTTTTTTTTTTTTGTATTTCAGGAAAGGGTCTACAGGGTGTTCAGGGTCTCACTACTAGATCAGACTCATAGTGATCCACCTGTTTACAGCCTCCCAAGATCGGGGATTACAAGTGTGCCCCACCACTCCCAGTCTCAATTGCCATCTCAGTGCACCCCAGGGATGGGACAGGCACAGCAGGCTGGAGGACTGAACCCCTGGCCCCTGTGCCTGCTAGCCAGCACTTTAATCGGTCCTTCTTACCTCTAAAAGAGAAAAGAATCCAAACTTTAAAGCTCCATTGTACAATGCATATTAATGTAAAAGAGCATATGTTTTTAACGTGGGGGAATTAGGTGAGAACAGAAGAAAAAAAGAAATAGAAGAAAATTAGAATTCTTTCCATCTGAATCAGTGCATGCAGTTGTGATCATTATTGTTTCATAGCCATGATCTGTAACTCAGTAGACCTGAGCCGCTTGAGGAAGGAACAGCAGACTTGCTGGAACATCGTGGCTGCTTCAGGTTCTCCTAATAGCCCAGCCCCTATGTCCACTGCCCATTAACGCAGTCTCCACACATGAGACAAGAAATTTCATCTCTCTACAACTTAGATCCTTTATGATCTGAACATTGTGTGATGGAGTGCCAAAGAAATTACTAATCATTTTTAATTATTGTTTGTATTAGTGTCTGATAAGTACATTTTTATCCACTGGTAAGATCTCTAAGAAAAGGTTCTTTGTGTTTTATATTGACATATTATGCCCTTTTATGGGACTAAGAACAGAAATAAGGTAAGCATTGAATTTATATTTGCTAAATTAATGAATAAAAAAGACCTGCAATATATTTCATGCCCTACCCAAACCTAGGTTTCATTACAGGAAAACATGCCATTAATATAGCTACATACAAAATAATCCAGGTATCCAAAACTATTTTCATAATTTGTACCATAGTCCTAAATTTCTTTTTTATATCATAACTTATTTGTGTGCTCAAAATTATAAACTACCTTCAGTAAAAAGATATACATTTATTTTTCATGATAAGCACTACTAACAGTCATGCTAAGTATTAATTTCTTCATATATGATATACATTTTTATTGATCAGCAAACTTGCTGGTTGAACTTCCTGGCTTCTGAATTCATTAAGCAAGAATTGAGGGCTGGCAAGATAGCTCAGTGATCTAAGCACCTGCCTGGCAAGCACAAGGACCTGGGCTTGATCCCTGGTACCACATGCCATGCCAGCCCTGGAATCCAAGGTGCGCAATGCCAGCCACTGAGACCGGGCATGGTGGTGCACGCCTGTAATCCCGGTGCTGGAAAGGCTGAGACAGGAGGATCACTATGAGTCTGAGCTGTACAGTGAGACCCTGTACCAAATAAATAATTTTTTGAGTTTTTTTTTTTTTTCAGAACAAGGTATTGAGCTCATGCCTTTGCGCTTGCCAGAGAAACACTTATTCCACTGAGCCATCTCCCCAGCCCCTAAATAAATGATTTTTAACTTTTTTTTTTAATTTTAGGAAAGGGTCTACAGGGTATTCAGGGTCTCACTACTAGATTGGATTCATAGTGATCCTCCTGTTTATAGCCTCCCAAGATCTGGGATTATAGGCATGTGCCACCATGCCCAGTCTCATTCACCATCTCAGCATGCCCTGGGGATGGGCCTGGCAAGGAAGTCCTGGGGATTGAACCACAGACCCCTGTGCCTGCTTGCAGATGCCTTAGTCCCCTGAGCTATTTAGCTGTCCCTCAAATAAATAATTTTTTGAAAAATGGAGTAAGACTTCTTCTACATGGTCACTCTGTGTCAACACAGTGAGTCTGACACTCCTGGCACAACTCACTTTATTCTGGCTTTTTGTTCAGTACCAGGGATTGAACTCAGGACCCTGAGCTTGCCAGGCAAGTGCTTATTCTACTGAGCTATCTTCCCGACACTAATTCACTTTATTCTGTCAGTCATACTATCTTAAGAGCGCCACTTTCGCAAGTTCAAAAAATATTTGAAAAAAAATTTGTTCTAAACATATTATTATACACTGATAATGAATAAAAGGAAAGGAAAGCAAGTTTTCAGATTAATTCTATTTTGAGAGATTCAATCAGAAAATAGATTTCAGCTTTGTGCCTTAAATTCTTGGTGCTTCTCACATTTGCAGGATTATACCCACTACCAGTTTAGTAATCTCTTCTCTCTCATCTTGTGGATCACCTTGATGTCCTCCCTTTGCCCTTCTATTTCCATGACCAGCATTGATGACTATAAGGTAAAAGAAAATAATGAAAATGTCAGTTGGTTTGATGTATTAGAAACATTGTAGTAAATTACAGGATTTTTAGGGGGATGGTAAGTTTTTTTAGGATGTTTACATAAGGAACAATTTCTTAGTCCTTGTAGGTAATAGCAATAAAAATAAAAAACAAAAGAAGGAAGAGAAAAATAAACAACAAAGATAAATGAGAGATTAACATATATTATTTATGGCTAATAGAGAAGCTAGAATGAGATTTGTCATCCTACCATGAATATTTTGTTAAAAATCAGAATATCTGTTTTCAGGCATGGGAAAATGAACAATAGCAGACTGAACTACCTGAAAGAAAAATGCAAGCAATTTTTTGTTAGAAGAAAACTAGTTTTCAATTCATCACAGTTTTTCTTTATTTTTCAGAACTGAGGTTTGAACTCAGGCCGTGCAGAGCTATTCTGAAGTTGTAGGCAATATTTAAATATTTATGGTGTTTCACAGTTGCTAGCTATTCATAATTTTAAAATGATACAACCTTACAAAGAAAAACTCCATTGTCTTACATGTTAGTCAAAGTTGGTTTCATAGAAAGTTAGCCCTTAGGAGGAGAAGTCTTCCCTTCTGGCTCCCAGTCACTGTTTTATTCCCTGTAGCATGGATTTTGTTGTTATTCTGAGGCCTTCTCCATATTTCTATCCAAGATTTTGAGGAATCATTTCATTAGTTACAAGCAAATTTGGGTATATTAGTTTCCAAATTATTCATACTCATTAGTCTGGAAGGCATTTGTGGATAAGGTGTTGATTTCTATTAACAATGAGAAACTCATTTCGTTGTTTTCAGAATTGTAGAATTTATTTCATTGTTTTTGACATACATCATATTTTCATTGTTTCCTGATATGTTATAAAAGCAAATTTCAACATTTATTTATAACTCTCACATTTTATTCAGAACAAAGCTCAGTTCCAGTTGTGGATTTCAGGCTTGATCCCTTCTGCTTACTGGTTTGGACAGGCTCTGGTGGAAGTTCCAATCTACTTATCACTCATTTTATTTATGTATTTAGTATTTTATGCTTTAAAACTCCAAGGAGATATATATACTACTGCTGATATATTTATTCAGGTAAGTGACAATATTCATTAAAAAATCAGATGAGTTAATAAAAATTATTTCATTAATATAATATAATACATTTGTTTACTTTTTAAGGTTTATAAATTGTTGTGCAGCGCATAACATAAAATTTGCCATTTTAACCATCCTTATGTGCAAAATACAATTTAATGACATCGTTCATCACCCACAAAGACATAGTTTATTTGTTCATAGACACTAGTATTATTTTCATTTATACGCTATTATGAGTAATGTTGATATGAATATCCACGTAGTAGATGTACTCTGGTCTTCCTCAACCTTGGATTTGAGCCTCCTCCATGCTGCTGTGGTCACTGATGACATCTTTTTCCATATAGCCCAACAGTACAAACCCATAGTTATTGTGCAGTTGTATTAGTGACTCTTCATCTCTGTAATGAGTGATTTACCTCTGTTATTCTCAAGATTCTCTTTTTTCTACGTGTCAACTGTTAGAATATAGAGTTGAGATCAAACTGTTTTAATATGATTTTTTTTCTTTTTAGCTATCTGTAATTCCATTAGATGTGTGCATTTAAGGGCTAGATGAAATATGAGCAATTTTCAGCTATTGTTTCTTGAAATATTCTGTCTCCACCTTTCTACTTTTTCTTGATCTTCCTACATGCGTGTATTGATGCACATTGTGGTGTTTCACAGATCTCTTAAGCTCTGAGAATTTTTCTTTGATTTTTTATTTTTTTACTCTTCAGACTGAATAATTTTAATGCCCTATGTTCAAGTTTATTGATTTTCTGTTTCTAGCTCAAATATACTGCTGATGTTTTCAATGAAATTTTCACCTCAATTAGTATAGAATTTCTGCTTTGGTTCATTTTTATAATTTATATTTCTTTATTTGATACTTTTTATATGTACTTTGCTTTATTCTATTTACTTCTTTTTTCATGGTTTCCTTTTGTCTTTTTAAATATATGTAATATAGTTGTGTTAAAGTTGTTAGTTGAATGTTCGGCATCTAGCATTCCTCAAAGATTTTTTTTATAATTTTGATCTTTTGAATATAGGACACACTTGTCTATTTATGATTTAGATTTCATGGGGAAACATGAACACTTGAATATCTAACCTGGTAACTCTAGATAACAGGTCCCCCCAAACTGCTGGTTTAGAATTGGCTATTTTGATTGCTAGGGTATTTTCTAAAACACTGTTACAGACTGTATGTTCAGTGTCATGTGGTAACTGAAATCTCTGTCCCTGTGTCTAGTTAAACTTGTGATTTACAAAATATTTCCTTAAGAAACAGAGACTCAAAAGGTATTTCCAGTCAAACCCAGATAGACTCTGTGTTGGAACTCTTCAACACTTAGGCAGGCTTGCATGAAGCCTAGAGATTGACTCGCTGCCTAAACCTAGGTTCTTCTCATGTCTTTTATGGGCATGCATTCTGCCTAAGTATATGCATGACTTTCTAAATATCCCTGTCCATATGGATGCTTTTCAGTGCTTTTATTTCCCTGTGAATCTCTCCTTTTAGAATTTTTCCATATGCTTGAGATGATCTATTTTATGTCTCAACTATTCTATTTTACTTATGCTGCTTCAGAATGTTTCTTAGCGTTATATTCTTTTGGAGCAATATTTCCTATTTTTCCATTCTGAATGAAGCGGGATCAGATGCTTGAACTTGTCTTTCAGATAGTTCTTAAGCAGATTAGGTCAGACTTTACCAGAAATTCGGGAATAAAATTAGCTGTGTTCTATCTGGACCAGAATCTTACATTGAAAATACAGGCTGGCATCTTCAGACTGTGTTAAGCTGGGGAGGGAGGGAAGCAAAAGGAAAATCAGAACACACCGAAGCATCCCTGTCAACCTGAAATGGACTTGTTCGTTCAGAATTTTCATGAAACTTTGGTGCGTATACTGATTTCCAACAAAGTTGGTCCTGCCAGTTCTGCCTATTTTTGATATTTCTGTTGAGAGATGGGAATTTGGAGCTGCCTTATCTACTATTTTTCTGTCACTACTCCTTTACGCAATGTAAATGATATTAAAGTATCCTAAATGAAATAGTTTTTAAAGTCCAGCTGTATGACAGGATTTGGTTTTGAATGGTTTTCTGGACTTCTTTTCAATATTCTTAATTTTGTCTTTAATTTCAGATTCTATATGTTGTTGGCTATTCCATATCAATTATCTTCATGTCATATGTGATTTCATTCATTTTTCGTAATGGGAGAAAAAACAGTGGCATCTGGTCATTTTGCTTCTATTTTGTAAGTATTGTTACTGTAAATGTGTTTATTATGAAGATAAGAGATGGCATTACCAATTTTGGTATATATAATATAAAATAATGTTTCACTTAAAATGCCTCTGCTGTATTTTCCTGGCTATAAAATAATGTTACACTTAAAATACCTCTGCTATATTTTTCTGGCCAGGTTTTAGAGATGTATGATATAATTGTTAGTATATACATTTTTAAATATGCTTTTTGCTCCATATCCATCTTGGGTGTTTGCTTTGAGAATATCCAACTTGCTTAAAAGACCATAAAATTTGGAATTTGAAAGAAATCTGGAAACTATTTTAATGTTCTTCTTAGGGAAAAAGTAGCTGAGGTCAAAGGACCCTGGAAAGAGGCAGAAGAATATAAATAGCATTAGTGGAAGAGCTAAGACTAAAAATTAATTCTCCAAATTCTTCACCTAGAATCCCTGATGAAAATCAATTCTCTCCATAAAATTAGGAGGGAAAATATTTACAAATTACATATTTTTTCTATTGAACTTGTATTTTTTAAATATCCCTATATGTCAAGCTTTGAGACTAATGAGTGATAAGAGCTATAGCATCCAAAAATATATTTTTAAAGAATGCTAAAGGGGAAATAGATTAGCAGGTATTTATACAGCAAGATATTAAACACATGATTATCCATTGAGGAAGAACATCTATATAATGAGTGATTAAAAAGAAAATATCTGTGAAATCCAGTAATTAATTCAAATCTAATTACTGAAAATGAATTGCATGCAAGAAAATTTCCTCAAGAAAGGAAACATTTCAGTTGGTAGAGAAAGATAATTAAACAGAAAATAAGTCGAGCAGCAAACAAGAAGGAATAAATCAGGTTGATTTCAGGAAATGCTAAGAATGTAGCAGCATAACAACAGGACCTAAGGCAATACCTACATGTCCTAGCTAAGATGAAAGTTAAGGTTGATAAATCCAAATGAAGAAAAACTGAAAGATTTCCTCAAAAATCAAGTACAAGACAAGGATGTCCACTATCGTCACTCCTATTCAATATAGTTCTGGAATCGTGAACTAGAGCCATTACACCAAAGAGAGAAATAATTGGAATAAGAATAGGTAAGGAAGAAGTTAGACTATCATTATTCATAAGTGACATGAAACTAGTTAGAAGACTCAAAAAGCTCCACCAAGAAACTCCTAGAATTAATAAACAAATTCAGTAGCATAGGAAGATACAAAGTCAACGCCCAAAAATCAATACCATTCCTCTACATAGATAACAAATTCACTGAGAGAGATATTAGAGAAATAGTACCTCTCATAATAGCACCCACAAAAATGTAGTGCTGAGGAATTAATCTAACAAAGAAAGTAAAAGATCTATACAATGAAAATGACAATATTCTGAAAATAGAGATCCAAGAGGATTTCAGAAAATGGAAAGATATTTCTTGTTCCTGGATAAGAACAACCAACATTGTGAAGATGACCATACTCTCAAAATTGTTATGCAGATAAATGCAATCCCTATCAAAACACCATCAACCTACCTCACAGACTTAGAGAAATAATTCCTAAAATTTATTTGGAACCAGAAAAAACCTAGAATAGCAAAGGCAATCCTGGGCAACAAAGGCAAGGCAGGAGATATAACAATCCCTGATCTGAAATTATACTACAAGGCTACTCTGATAAAATCAACCTGATACTAGCAAAAAACAGACCCAAGAATCAATGGAACAAATTAGAAGATGAAAATAAAACTGTAAACACACTCAGCCACTTTATCTTTGACAAAAGGGCCAAACATGTCCATTGGAAGAAAGATAGCCTCTTTAAAAAATGGTGCTGGAAAAACTGGCTCTCCACATGCTGAAAACTAAAACTAAAAAATAGACCATGCACTAAACTAAAGTAAAAATGGATTAAAGATCTAAATATTAAAACAGAAACACTAAATCTACTATAAGAGAGAGTAGATGGAAATTGTGAAGACATAGGGATAGGCAGAGAGTTCATGAACAAAATCCAAACTGCACAGAAATACTTCAAAGAGTCAACAACAGGACTTCGTCTTATTGAGAAGTTTCTGCATGTCAAAAGAAATTACCAACAAAGTGAAAAGACAAGCCAGAAATTTGGAAAACATCTTAACCAACAATCACTCAAAGAACTTCTATCTATAATATATGAAGCACTGAAACAATCAGGCCCCCAAAATATCAGGCTCCAATCCAAAAATAGGCATCTGCGATAAATGCACACTTCTCAAAGGAAGAAATACAAATGACAAATGAATACATGAAAAAATATTTTTCAAATGACCACAGCACTGGTCATTTGAAAAATGCAAATTGAAAGAACACTGAGATATCATCTCACCACAGAAAGAATGGCTGTCATTCAACTAACAACAAATGCTGGAGAGGCTGTGGGAAAAAAGGAATCTTTCTCCATTGTAGGTGGGATTATAAACTGGTACAACCACCATGGAAATCAATGTGGGGACTCTTCAAAACACTAGAATTGAAAATCTCATTCAATCCAACTATTCTTCTTCCTTTTCACAAAAGAACTGAAAACATCATACCATAGTGATATATGCATACCCATGTTTATAGCAGCACCATCTTTCATAGCCAAATCTTGAAAACAACCAAAATGCCAATAACATGAGGAATGGATGAAAAAGATGTGGTATTTTCATGGAGTAATACAATGGAGTATTACTCAGCTATAAAGAAAGAGAAACTTGAGGCTTTTATAGCTAAGTGGATGTAGCTAGAGGCTATTTTCGTAAGGGAAATAAATCAGACCCACATGGGTAAGCATCATATTGTCTCCATAATAAGAACCTGAAAGAATAAATAAAACATGAAAGATACAATAGATGCAGTAAAATGAAAAGAAACTAAACATAAGGATTAAATAATGAAGATGAATGAAAGGAGAAATGATAGAAAAAAGTCGAGGGAAAAATCAGGTAAATATATATATACATATATCTATAAATATACACACACACATATATATATATATATACATAATGACAGAATGGTTGAGATAATTGTAATAATAATTTCCATCAGTTTTTTGAAATTGGTAATTAATATTTATAATTTCACTTTGACTAACTCTGTATGCTGATATCTGCAATCTCAGCAACTACATCGAGGACAGCAATGTGTACTATGAAACCCTTCGTTAAATACCGCTCATCTTGGTCTTCTAAATGTATGCTGTTTCTAATGTCTCATCAATTATTATTATACTCTCTTTAAAATAATATTTTTAAAAAAGGAAAAAAGACAAGCAAATATTAATATCCAATTATTTGTCCAGTCTTACATAACTGTTAATGTATGCAACAGATCTGACAATAAAAATAGGTAATATAACAAGCATTGTTAATTTGCTAATCTTGTTTTGAAAATCTGTAACATATATATTGTTGTATGTTACCCTGTTTCTGTCTTTGTTTTGTTGTTGTTGTTGTTGGGTTTGTTTTTGTTTCTCTGTTTGGTTGGCTGGTTTGCAGTACCAGGGATTGAACTCAGGATCTTGCACTTGCCAGACAGGCACTTATTCTACTGAACTATCTTCCCAGTCCATGTCTCTGTCTTTGTATCTGCTATTTGGTTTTGCTTTTGTTTCTACTCTTCAAAATAAAATAAATTAAAAAAAAAAGAAACAGAAATATGCAATATAATAACCATGGGTCAATACCTTTCATCCTGTTTTTTTAAATGTGTATCATCTCTAATATCTATTATATACATATATATACTCTAATATCTTATCTATTATATATATATATATATATATATATATATATATATATATATATATATATATATATATAATTGTTTTGGTGCAACTGGGGATTGAACTCAGACCCTTGCGCTTGCCAGGGAAGCACTTATTCCACTGAGCCATCTCCTCAGCCTCTATTATTTCTATATTCTCTTTAAAATAAATTAAGAAGTTTGATTAAAGTCTAATCTTAAGTTGTACACTTACCAATTTATTCTACAGGCATGTGACTTTCATTATGGGGAGATGGGAAAGCTTTTATAACAGGAATACTATCAGAAATATAATTTTAGAAATTGTCATGTGACTACCATGAAAATGACAATTTAAAGTAAAAGGCAGCACAGTACTTCTCAGAACTCATTACAGTAGTTTAGAAGGGGCTGCAAGCATCCGTGATGTGCCTGCATCTCAGCTTTGAACTCTGTACCATAATATTTGTACCCATGTCACTTAAAGGTATGGCACATGCTTGTATTTCTCTTGTTCATATATCTAAGAAAATAACCCCCTCTAGTTTTTAATTTCTCTTTTCATTCGATTTCAAAACTATTGCCCTTTAATGATTGCCTATATCTCACTTGATTTTTCCTCTCTAAAGACACTCATCCCAACTTCAGTTTTGTTTTTCTGTAATTAAAAGAGAATGTAAAAAAAATTTTATATCTGTATACCAAACCCTGCAATGTGTCCACCTTTGATATATTTGTCAGTCAAAAAAGAGGAGAAACTGTTAATGATGATGTTGATTTTATCTTTGTTTATGAAATGGATGTCAAAACCAGAAAATCTGCTCATGATATCAAATTCAAACATATACTGCCTCACAGAAAAACGTATCACAGGTATTTCTTTTTTTCTTAGGTCACAGTGTTTTCCACAGTTTTTATGATTGATTTCTTTAAGGAGACGTTGCAGTTTTGGGCCAGTGTCTTCATTCCACCTGCCACCTTGGTTGGTTGTACACTGCTGCATTTTGATGTAAGGAATATAAGTTTCTGTTTCAGTACCTTGAACTATGTGCCCATTTATGGAAATCTTTATTCTTAGTTGAGAAATATGCATTTTTGAAAGCTGAATACTTTAATTTTAAAAATTAAAGTATGAAGTCCCCAGGAAGAGACCTGTTGGCCTCCAGGTACAAATTTGTCTTGGTCTCTTATGAAAGCGTAATGAGTTGGGGGAGAAGGGGTACTTGTACTAGTAAAGTTATTGGACATATTGAGTCTTAACAGCAGACAAAAGATCCTCCCTAATATTTTGGATTGATGCTATTAGTGCTCATGCATTCTCTAAAATACTGTATTTTTTATTTGGCTCAATGTAGTTACATTTGTTTTTGTATTTGTATCTTTTTAAATGATACAGAAAGAATAAATTCCCATTTCTTAGCGACATACATGAAAGGAAGGTGCCCATGTGGAGCAAATTTCCACGACTGTGCTAGACAGCATCATCTTTAAGGTGCTCTCCTCTGAGGTCTCATTATCTGAGAACAGGCCTTGGGCAGGAGAGCAGCACTGTGGGTCTAGGCATCCAATGAACAGAGGGATGGCAGAGGGGGGCCACCAATGCGCAGTGGCCCAGGAAAGGGAGAAGCGTCAAAAGTGAGCTCTGTCCCCACGCCCTGGGGGGGCTTCTAACACAGACCCCACGTTCTCTGCGCACCTGATCCAGAATCACAGCGTATCATTCAGACAGAAGCAGTGGCCCCTCACACACATGAAAAAATGGGAAATGCCTTCTGCCCTTGGGAAACCTGGAGAAACATTAGCAGATCTGATCAAAGGGCCAATCATATTTATTTGAGTAAACTCACGAATCCCGAAACTCCTTGTTTAATCATGGTCCTTCCTTCTGCAGCACCGTGTAAATGTATATTATGGCATCAATTCTACACAGCAAGAGAAGAAACACAACTTTCTGGTGTTCCTAGCAGTAAGCCTGACCCTCATTGAAATATTATTGCCCTTGGAGAGACCCCTTGCATGATATTCTGCAATTGTGCTTTCTTGTCTATGTTTTGAAATTTTACGTAATATGTTCTATCCAATCTAATTCCCACCTAAATACAATATCTCTAACACTAGAATGAATCCTTACAAAGATCCTAAGAATAATGCTTAATTCTTAGAGATAAAGACAGATATCAATTCAAGGTTATAGCTCCAGCACAGCTCCTGCCTGGCAAGTGCAAGGTCTTGAGTTCAATTTCTGGTCTCAAAACAAAAAAAAAGAAAGAAAGAAAGAGAAGACAGATATCACCTAAGAACGGATAAAATTTTTTGTTCAATGTAATATAGACATATTTTTGCATAATATAAAACACTACCAGCTTTTTTCTCCAAAGAAGTATCATTGAACTTGACAGATTGTCACTATCCAGATAATCTGTCCTTCAAATTCTTAATATTTGCCAAATATGATTGTGATAGAATGAGATTTTCTGACTCCCTTCTGACGTTCCCTTTCAGCATTTCTAATTTTGTGTCTCTTTCTCCCCAGTCCTATGTTCACTTTATCATCTTTCTTGTTACTCTTCGATGTCTGGAATGGAAGCTTGGAAATAAAACAATGAGAAAGGATCCTATCTTCAGGTTTGGAAAAATATTCTAGTGAGATTTTTTAATGATAACTTCTTAAAGGTATTGCATACAGGGGGAAATCCTAGTCAATTATCAAAGATGTGCTACGATATTAAAATATTAGCTGTGAGACAGTGCATGTAACTGGAAATCAGGACACTGGCCTTTAAAACAACTGTGACCTAGAAGCAGTTGGAACAGCACGAAGACTTGGGAAACCCTGAAAACCGAGGGCTTCATGTGAGCTGCTTGCAGTCGGGCCTGCAGCACACTAGAGGAAGTGAATCTGTTGTGCAATAACTGGTCTGTTTAGCCTACAGCTATTGAAATAAAGTGAATCCAGAAAAGGGCACAGAGTGACTAGAACCCCGAAGACAGCAACAACCACTCTTCTCCTGGGAGGGTGAGAAGCCCAGCAGTAGATAGTGAAGAATTCCTCTCAGACTGTAGTACAAAAGGAAATGAGGTCAGATATCAAATGACCTTGAAGGTGAACACTGTATTCAGGACTCAGGAACAAAACCATACCACAGCAGGATTGCCGTTGGGCATGCTGAGCCAGAGACTAAGTCCGGGCATGGTGGTATGTGCCTGTGACCCCGGCACTGGGGAGGCTGAAAACAGGAGGATCACTATGAGTACCAAATACAAAAAAAAGAACAAAGCCAGAGGCATCTTACCTTTAAGCCCTCAGTAACTATTCATATCTCCATTTGGAAATCCCCACCTGTCTAGATTTTTTTTCATGTTTTTAAACTTTTGACTGATTGATTGATTGATCATTGACTGATCGATTGAATGATTGATTGGGTACAAGGTCTCACTACACAGCTCAGACTCATTGTTGCAGCCTCCTGGGGTGCTGGAAATACAGGCAGGCACCACCACACCAAGTTTTGGTGGCAAGGCAGCGTGGCATGTGGTACAGGAGGTCAAAACTGGGTCCTTGTGCTTGCCAGGCAGGCACTTAGACAGCCAAGCTATCTTTCCAGCGCTTGTCTGGAGTTTTCACAGCCTTAATACTGGATATCCAGTGTCCCTCAATTCCAAGAAAACTAAACTACGTGGCCATCCTGCTACCATGTCAATGTCATCTTTACCTGTGACACAAAGTTGAGTGCTAATATGACAGCAAGCCTTGATAGTACCATCTGTAATCACATGGGAAAAGAGAGTGTAGAGTCCAGAGCCCAGGTTGGGGATCTTGGTGTTAAGGTTTAAGCTGGAATGAAAAAAAAAGATTTAACTGACACATATCCCAAAGTAATGCTTGTGCTATGTCACATAGCTTGAATTTTTAACACTTGACTTTCACATATTCTCGTCTTTTACTATCGAACAAGTTCTCATTGTGTCTATGTTTTGTCTCACAACCATGGCTTCAAGAGAGTGTATTATGATTCAGTATATAATTTTCTTCCTAGAGGACAGGTATTGAATTATCTTTTGAGATTAAAAGTGATAGCACCACAGTAATGATCATGAAAGAGATAAGCAGTATTTCCTTCCCTTGCTAATGCTACAGATTAAATCAAGATGGCTGTAAAAAGCAAAGGTTTCCAAAACAGACATAAATCTTGAAGTGTTATGAATCACACACTCTACTCCAATATAAAGTTTAAGGGATGAAATGATTTCCCTGGGACATTGGCAAAATCATCCAACTTTTTTTTTTTTTTTTTTTTAGGGAAGTGTCAGTGGGTATTCAGGGTCTCACTACTAGATTGGACTCATAGTGATTCTCCTGTTCACAGCCTCCCAAGAGCTGGGATTACAGGAGTGCCATGCCCAGACTCAATCGCAGGCTGGGGGATCCAACCCCTGGCCCCTGCCCCTGCTTGCAGGTGCTTTAATCTCCTGAACTATTTGGCCAGCCCAGAACCCAATTATTAACAAAATCTTTTACCTAAAGGATTTCTCCAAGAAACAGCAGAGTGTTTCACAATCCAGAACACCTGGAAAGGGAGGATGAAGACGTTCAGCTAGAAAGAGTGAGAACTGCAAATGCTCTGACTTCTCCAAACATTGAGCAGGTAAAATCTACCAAGTTCTTTTTTCACCAGCTAAGAAAATTATTGCCAGTTAAATGAATCTAGTTCTGAAATGGTGTATTATCCAATTTTGGGTTTCCTAAAATCTTTTGGTCTTTTAACTCCTTCACACTGTTGAAAATTGTTGAAGTGCCCAT